>ML778748.1:453604-494857 GCA_009831015.1 Picea engelmannii
CCACTTGGGAAGATGAGTCTTTTATACATAAGCATCTAGAGTTACTCAAGCATTGCAGACAACACTTGTCTCAAGGGGAGGGGCATGTTAAGCCCTAATATTGGCTCATTACCCTTAATTGGGGCATATTATATTAGTAATGTTATTTTATTTATGTCGGCTTTAGGCCATTAGTTGCAATTATACCTCCTAGTCTCCTATATATACCAAGGAGACATTTTCATTTTGAATCATCTTGTACTTGATCATTTAAGTGGGTTAAAAGGAGGTTTCCCCCTCGAAGAGGCTTATTATATGAAATTATCTCTTTTTCAAGGCATCGAGTACTTTTCCTGAGGTTTTTCTATGATATATTGATGTTTGGTTCTTAACACTTTTGTGTAACATTTCTTCAGCTACATTGCTGAAATTTATCTAATGGTTACTTCCATGGGAATTCCCTTCACTTTCCTTAGTTTCCCTTACTCATCCAGGCAAGTAAATTATTTGTTATGGTAGTATAGGAGAGTATGATGTTGGTCCAACCAATCCATCCCAATTAGACAGTCATAGGAACCTAAAGGCAAGATGTTCAAATCCTCCTTGGTGTTCAGTCCATTCATGTCTATGAGGCATGAATTAACCGTCTCATTAACTTTTCTTCTGGCTCCTGTAGCCAGCTGCACCAACCAGGATTTCCCATGCTTGCTTCTTGGCAATTGCAAACTTTCCACCATCTTAGGGTCTATATAACTATGACTAGCTCCTGAATCAATTAAAATAGCAATGGTTTGGTTGTTGATCATACCTTCCACTTCAATCATGTGGGACTGATACTCTGTTTTCTTGTTGTCCAGGGCTGCATAGATCCTTGGCACATATCTTCCCATGTCCTCCACTGTTTTCAGCTTGTTGTATATTGTGAACAACCCTACCTTTTTCACCTCTGTGAGGACAATCTTTGAACCTATGATCTCCTTTGCAACCCCAACATTGAATAGGTGGTTGCCTTGGCCTTTGAATCCCTATGTCAATTGTTCTGGGTTCTTTAGGTGTTTGTTTTCCTTGTGTATTATTTCTAAAGAATGGCGGATTAGCTCCCTTCTTCCTCTGATCCATATTGAAATTTTTTTGTCTTACCAAGCCTTTTGGAAAGCTGGCATTTCTTTCTACTGATCATATAGGCATTTAGCTCACCTTATGGTCTCTTCCAATGTTTTGGGATCATCATATTGTATTTTGTCACTGACGAATGATGGAAATGCATTCAAATACCTTTGAATTTTGACTGTCTCATCCTTGATGAAAGAGACATACTTCAGTAGTTCTAGAAACCTTCTCTCATATTCATCTATGGTCATACTTCCAAGCTTGAGTTCAAAGAACTCTTTCATATTCTTGTGATAGTATCTCTTAGTCAAGTATTTCTTCTCAAAATACTTCTTGAATTCCCTCTAAGTAACACTTTTCTTTTTAATGTGTTGCACCTACAGAAGATGATCCTACCACATGGAGGCCTTTCCTTTGAGTTGATAGATAAAAATTCTACCTTCTGCATGAGAATAATAATTATGCAATTGAAAATACTTTCTCATGCCCAACAACCATGTTTCTGCATCTTCATCCTTTTTGTGCTCTCCATCAAATGTAGGAGGTCTGATTTTTTTCATGTCTCCTCGTAGTTCATCTACCCTAGACCTATTATGCCTTCTGTCAGGGGATGGACTTGAGTTGCTGCCTGCTCTCTTATTGGAATGCCTTGGGGAGTGATGGTGATGTCTGCTAACACTTCTTGCTTTTCTTTCCTCATTCAGAGTCTCGTGACTTCCATATTTTTTTAAGCCATTCTCCTTAACCAATTTCTTTTCTATTATGTTCAAGACCTCCAATAACTTCATGTTGAAGTCATCCTACTACTCCTTGGCTCTCATAAGCATTTCCTTATCAACTTTAGGGATTTGGACATCCTTCAGAAAATTTGTAATCGTCTCTGCCATATTCATGTTTTCATTCCTTTCTTCTCCATGTCCATTGGAGTTTGTTCCTTCAATGCTCAAATGGACATCCATCCCTCCGCTCTCATATTGCTGACTGTAATTCCCCTGTGCCTATTCCATCCCTATGGACTCTGCACTGGTCTGATCTGATCTAGTTGTTGTTAATTCTGCAAAACGTGAAGCCATCGAAACTTATCAGGCTAACATTTCAACATTTCATGAAAAATATGAACCATTTTTATTCAATATATACATCAGAATTATCTCTTCTAATTTCTTGGTGTTATCACCTTGACAATTCTAGATAATACCCAAGTATTGAGAATCATAGATGCACGGTGCCTTCAGAGATACATATGAGTAAGAAGGTGGTTTTCCTAAACCACTTTCGCCAAGACACGATATCATGTGCTTCAATATGTCAAATCCACCACTCGTGGAACGAGCAACGGATAGTTAGATCACCCCGTTTCACTCATTCGATACTTCACAACCATGTGACGTCATCTCAACACCGCCATGTAATGAACTCAAAAGATAATCATTTGAAATGGATTAGTCGAGCATGGAAACCCAACGCACTTGTACGTAGACTTTCTGTGTTTCATAATTGGGATTCTATAACTACCAATCCTCAAGTATGGAGGCATCATTTTATAAATAAATGGAGTAATATCCAAATTGCTCGACTTTCTTCTCTCTATAAAATCATTTCGGTATCCACAAACTGAAATACATGGACAAGGCTAAATCCATTGAGACTGGTTATTCATGAAACATTCTATACTTTCCTGCGAATAAGGAGGAAAGGGTATTTGCTCACATTCTAGCTACTAAATTCCACACAGAGTCGGTTATAGACTCGTAGTTGGAAGTCAGTTTGAATCCTACTATGAATGATTTAGTCATCAATAGGCCAGCTGTTAAGAAGAAAAGGAGAAAGCGACAGAAGAAGGAATCCACAGCTGAAATGGCCGAAAATGTTGGAGAGAATCAACTGGTCTTGTTAGATTCTTTAAAGGAGGAGATCGCTAAGATGAAATGAGTTCTCAACTAAAATTAAGTATATTTCAGCTAATTTTGGACAGTTGGTAGCAGAGGTAAGGAGTCCCAGAGATGATAGACATTTTCTTTAAACGATCCCTTTTACAATAGGATAACTACTATCATTCCCTTTTTGTAATTTTGAGATTAACAAGATTATATAAATGCAGAAGCAGATTTTGGACTATTTATTACAAAATTCTAACTGGTGGTGTTATGAGTCTTGTTTTCTTTCATAGTATGCTTTTATTGTAATCTTATATTTCACTTCCATCTGTCTAAATCGGAGGAATGTAAAACTCAGAATTATTTTTAATTAATGCTCCGATGCGGTTGTGTGTTTCTTTTTCCTTTAATATCATGCAATTTTTCTATTAAACTCAGACTCATCGCCTTCCAAACAACTTCGCGCGCACAAAAATTCAAGTTGTGCACCCGTATTTATCGTGCACAACACCACCACAAGGTAAATAGTGCTTTCTCGCACCTATATCCACTATGCATTTCTTCTTCATCGCACAAATAACTTGTATGCACTACTTTTGCGTTGTGCATCAATATCCACTGCGCACAGTTTTGGTATCGGGAGCTGATATTCCACATGAATTTATCCCTATGCATTGCACCATGCCAAAGTTCAATATGCCCCAGCACGCACAATAATCTATGTGCACCATTGAATACACTGACGTGAGACAACTTATGCTCATACTATGCATGCACCAACCAAACTCTGTGTTTTACAATACTTGCGCACCCTATGTGCACATTACTATGCGTGTGCTCACAGTGCAATGCTAAACTCAGTGTGTGCCTCTGCACACAATAATCTTCCGCACGGTTCCACAATTTACTGCACACACTTGCATGCCAACATTTTCCGCGCGGTGCCAAAATTTACCATGGACGCTCTGTGACTTGAAATATGGTTAGTTTGAAATTAATCTTCTATGAATATTCGCTTCAATTGAACTTCTCTGGCCCATCCAGGTTCATTTTTGGAACTGATGTTATGATACCAATTTGTAACGTTCCCCCACCACCCACAGGCTGAGAAATTCCACTCCAGAATAATGTTTCATGCTCTGATACTATGTTGTAACGTCCCCATCCACCCATGACTGGGCCATGCTACCTGAGGGAACACTTTTGTTCACTCACAGAGGAACATAATATAACATACTCAATATTCAACTAAGTTATGCCACATAAATTTTCTCTTTAAACTGCATGCAATTATAACATACACATACAATACTCTTGCAGAAGCTTTGCATATAAACGTAAACAAACAATTACATTATGTAAATATACGATTTCATACTGAAATAACAGTAAACCCATATATGCAACATCTACAGGGAAATACCCATAAACATATAGACAATTATAATAACATATATGATAAACCATAACATAAGTACGCAAATAACAATGCATCATGTAAATTATCATACTATTGGTACTTATCTTGGAAACATTGTCACCAACTGCGTACAGACCATCCATGAACCTCCCAGCCTTAGACTACACTATTCATCACTCTCAACAATGAGTTACCCCCAAGCTGGGACTGAACTCCACCAGGGTAAAGGGGTTCCTAACTAGGCTAAAGGTTCATAGACAACATGAAAGACTCCATCTCAGGCAGTCACTCAAGTAATAGCCTACAACCTCTCATTCCCCACATGCCTATCCCACCCAAGGAACTGTGCCCCTTCTCTGCTCAACAGTCCCTTGGATGCCCCACTTCCCTTCTACGGCTTCAACAACATGTCGGACAAGAAGTCTCAGAGCACTGTAGCTATAGTTTAGCACCTTCAGGAAATAGATCCCCAACAATTCTATCACTCAGAGAATCTCTCACGAGCCCGACAACCCGCCTCTTCAATTTACCATGGGCCTAACAACCTACTTCTTCAATCCCACTTCCAAGCTAACCAAGTACACCAACCTGAAATGGTTATGAAAATAGGCTCAGATACAATGAAATGAATTTCTGAAGAATAATGGACTGTGTGAGTCAAATGGTCATGGAATCATTGATTGCATGACTGAGTGATGAAAGGAATCATGGGAGAGATGATTGTAAGAATGATGGTAAGAATCCCTGTGAAACTCACCGTGAAGCAATTGTCGTGAAGGTTAATGGTGAAGGTGTCCAAATGAGCTAAGTTCCCCGATATGAATGCATGTCCCCAACTTGACACTTGTCACGTTGGAAGATACTTTGGTCCACTTTTCCCCAACTTTATAACTTAGGATAAAATAATTATCCATACTTTATGTTTAAGAAATATTAATATAATATTCCTTTTTGGCTTAAGATCTCTAGCTTATCCCTTTCCTTAACTTTTGGCCCTCCCTTTCCATAATTGGTGGAGTTCAATCCCCCATCTCTTTATCGTGGTCGGTTTGCGCACAACGATGTATTTTATATTAATCATGAGACATATACAAAATAGGCACATTGGCCTTTAACATCTAGGCGCTTTGCCTAATACCAAAACATAAGCATTCTAGCTTATAATAACTCGCTCACCAGCCTATAACACATATAATATACACAAGTCTCGCTGACCTCCATACTACACACACTTTAGTTACCGCGCATGATATCCGAGAATGTGCACACTACATCATTTTTCTGCACAGTACATGCACGCACTATGCCATGGAAGGTGCATTACAAAATGATGTCAAAACAACTCACCGGCTTAAGTACACTTACATTACATTTACAATTTGGTTCAGACGAGGGATATTACAATAGTCAATGTAAATCCTCCATGATTTGTCCTTCTTTCTTACGAAAATTACTGGTGCACCCCATGGTGATAAACTCGGATGTATAAGTCCCCTTGGTTTCTTCTACAATTACTCTATTCTGAGTCAAATCATCAATTAAGATTTATCTTTTTGTATTAGAGTTAAGTATTGCATTGTGTGATTCTAACCAATCCATTCCAATCACAATGTCATAGGATCCCAAGGTTGTGACAAAAATGGTTACACTTACGACGAATTCACCCAAATTAATATTACAATCTTTAACTTTTCCTCCAACGTTTTGCTTGGCTCCTAATGCCAATTATACATATCTAAAATCATCTTGTTTGACTGCCTTCACCTTAATTCGTTTGAGCGAAACACTAGAAATGAAACTCGCAGTAGCTCCTAGATCTATCAAATTACTAAACTATTGATCTGATATCATACATGAAGTCTCGACCACTATAGACTGATGCTTAGCCTGGCGTTTATTCATCGTTGGATGAACCCTATGGGCATTTTCCAGATCTCCATTGTCGTTTATCCCACCGATCCATAAGCTCTTTCCTTCTCGATAGGACAATATCTCTGATAGTGGGGCTCTCCACAAGTCCAAAATCCATTCTTACGGTCAATACTCCTAGTTCTAGAGGAAGAATCTGCTGGTGTAGAGTTTTGAGGTCCTAATTTGTTATGCGAAATAGATCGATATTGTTGTTGTTGCTAAGGACGACATGGTTTTTTTTGCGTTTTTTCTCTATATAGAGTCTTCATGTTGGTATCCTATCTACATGGTGTAGAAAATACAGGTCCTCTAGGTATAACACAATGTCCAAAATTTTATCTAACAAGTGTCTGCTATTGCGGTGGTCTATGTGGAGTATTTCCTATATGCCTAGAAGGATTCCTACCTTGACCCCCACTGTTCAATTCCTCCTTATCGATAAAATATTTCTTACTACATCATGCAAAGTCTAAGGCATCATAATCCTCACCTTAGCATGAATGTTGTAGTTGAGACCAAAAACAAACTTATTCACCTTAAACTTTTCAGTGTTCAGGTGGAGAGCATATCTAAGAAACTCCATAAATGTAGCATCATAATCAGGTAATGTACAAATACCTTGTCGTAAAACATTGAATTCATTAAGTTGGTGCTCAATGAAATCATCAGATAGGTACCACTCTCATAATCGTTCCTCAAATAATTCCCAAGACACGTCTTCAATGGAAATATTCAGTTGTGGTAAGAATGTCTTCCACCAAATAAGCACACTCCATTTCAGTTGGAATACTGCCATGCAAAATTTCATGTTGGAGGTATAATCACACAATGCAAAACACATTTCCATATTCTCCAACAAATCTTCGCGGTTAAACCATCCATGGAACCCCAAAACTCAGGAAATTTTACCTTCTCGAGTTCTCTATGAACAATTCCACCAGCTACAAAAGGAAACTATGAACCCTCATTGGGTGCATATCCTCTTCCCTCATCATCATCAGGGATATTTATCAGCACCTTTGACATGCTTTGAAACTACCTCATCCTACCCATGACATCGCCCACTACAACATGCTCCTACTCGATAGTATGCTCTTCTCCCTATGGAGCAGATCCCTTGGGTGTGGGTTTACTTGGAGAAGGCATAGCTCTTCCTCCCTCACCCCGACGTCTACTCATTCTTCGTCCTCTAACCATGATATCTTCTATAAAAAAAATTAATTTATATTAGTGCTACATCTTTAATTAAATAAATTGCATTGCAAGTCATAATGAGTCATGTGTCGTAGAGTAGAACCCTACTCTGATACCATATGTAATGACCCTCTTGTACTAATCATCAAGATTAAGAAAACACAAAGAATATAAAAATTTAAATATATAATCATAGAGTAACTCTGTAAATTCATACAACTAACTTCAACATAATTAATCATTTGATTAAAATAATACATCCTTACGCAATCTACAAATTCATCATCAATAACTACTTGATGGTCTAACACTAATTCTAATTGATTATATCTTGTGAAGCATTATGGTGTACATATAAACTCATCTTATCTACCTTGCTCGAGGTTGTGCAACTTATGCATTTATTTATTTATGTTATATGCACAAGTCGCATTATATATTTCAATAAATGATAAATATAATAAAAAATATAAAATCATTATTATAAAATCATTAGAATGATATGTCTATTCAATTATATTATTTATTACATCAAATTTTAAAGAGAACATAACTATAATTCATGATATATTTATCATTTATGATATACTTAAACTCATCTACATATAATATGTGTTATGTGGTACTTTTAAGAACATCAAAATATAGATTATATCCATTAAATCATATAATAGATATTGTATTTACAAATTAAGACTTTTATATTAAATTGAAAATGAGATTTAAAACTTGTATCTTAAATTAAGAATATTGGGTGTTGTATATAATATCTACTATGTATTACATGATAATTATAACTGTATTTAAGAGCCAAACAAGTGTCACTCATTATTGATTAAGGTTGGTTGTCATTGATGTCAACCCTTGAAGAAAGCCCCGTAGCACAAAGGTTTGGGTAATGGACCCAAGATTGTTTGATGTAAATATGAATCATTATTGTCTTGTCATAGTTGATAAGAATTAAATATGGATGAACTCAAAAGTGGTCCCCTTATGGTGAAAGCCCTCGCGGGAAGACGCTTTGCGGAGTAAGAGAACCCATGCTTAATTTTGGAATAATGAGATGAAGGACATTGAATTTGTCAGGGAAAATATCCTATATGGATATTTCTTGTCATGCCATTTCTTGTGGTATGTATAATGTCACATAACTCCTCACAGTTAGAGAATTATGGCCATGAGAAGTTGGAGACCCCAGGTTTGGGTAATGGACCCAAGTTTGTTTGATAGGCAATGATATGATTTATGATATATTTTCATATAATACTATTCTATATGGATAGAACATGTCATTCCATTTCTGGTGGTATGTGGAATGTCACATAACTCTTCACGGTTTGAGAGTTATGGCCTTACGAAGTTGGAGGACCCTCACATGTCATCTAGAAGCCCCAAAAGGTCAAAGTAGTCAAAGTGGTTTAAGGGATTTTAGAAGGTAAATAATAAAGTGAAGTGATAAGTGTATTATAATTCAAATTAAATAAAAATAATTATTTCGATAATAATTTTAATGGATAAATTAGAAGTGGGTTAACCCTAAAATAAGGAAAGTCGGCCAAGTGACCTAGAAGATGTTTTAAAGGAAGCTACTTGGAGAGTATAAATAAGAGGAAAGGCTCTCTCATTTAACACACACTTGAGAATATTGAATATCTATAGGTTTCTGAGGTAACCAAAGATATCTAAACCGGAATTCTGAGTGAAGGTGAAGAAAAGAAGGCCGAAATGCAAGGAAGGATAAATTATTTTGATGGTGCTTTATAAGGTATGTTATTTACAGGTCATCTCACCATTTTCTCTATAATTTTTTTCTATAATGATTCAGACCATTAAATTTCTATTCTATTGATAAAACATATCCAAGTATTTGTGGTAAAAAAATTAGCTTGTGGTTCGTTGTATTTTGGGAGTTACACTCCGTGGAAAATAGGGTTTGTGGCTAGTCCTGGAACTAGTAAAAAACAAGTGTTTCGGGTAAAAACGTCATAACTTCTTCATAACAGATCCAAATTCAGTGAGAACATATGTGTTGGTTATTTTATAGTCTGTAGTATTCTCTGTAATATTTTCATATCCATTCAACAAATATTCCATGCGGGGCATGTTCTACAAGGCCACTCTCTAGAATAAGCCAAAATTCAGCAAGGTATGTCAGTTTTTCTATAACTCCTTTTCTGAGAGGTTCCAAGTAGTGAAACTTGGAGGAATTTCACAAAACACACTGAATAACATTGTGTATTAGTTTCATATATTTATACATTATAGGTACAAAGTTATAATTACTTCAAGTTAGGGTTGTTGACTAATCCAAAACTAGGCATGTGAGAATAAAGAAAAGTTTGATGAAAATGCTAGTCTCTTGTTGTTAAAGTTAAGGAAGGTTTGCAGGAATGTGATGATATAAACCAGGTCTATTATAGATCTACAAATAATATTTGGATGATTGAACTGATGAGGGCTTTTGGTTGAGTTACATGTTGAGTACATGGTTGAAAAAAGTAGTTGATGAGTTGGCACATACATGAGGTGTATAGTTGATAATGTTGGTTGATGAGTATTTGAAACGTGATTGGTACATACTTGGTACATGGTTGGATGCACTTTTTTATGGTACAGGTTGATTATAGGTTGTTTGGTATAGGTTGGTGCATGGTTGATGCACTTGTTTATGGTACAGGTTGATTACAGGTTGAGGTACAGGTTGATGCATGGTTGATGCATGGTTCATATTTATTGGTACAGGTTTACAGTGGTATATCTCAGAGTGATAGGTTGATACTGATTCCATCATTCTACTTCTACTTTAGGGTGGCAGGATGGGGCAAGGATAGGTGGTTGTAGCCGAAGAACATAGGGGTTTGTAGCCTCCTTCTGGTTGTAGCCAGATAATTGGGGAGTTGGAGCTTCCCTCAGGTTGTAACCCGAGAAACTAGGGGGTTGGAGCCTCCTTCCAGTTGTAACTAGAAAGAAAATTATTTTGGTGCTTCCAATGAATGTAATTCTGCAAGACATATAAGAAAAAGAAATTCGTGGTTTTCTCCCGATTCAGGTTTCCACGTAAAACACTGGTGTACTGTGTATGTGTATGATTGTTCATTTGTTCATTGCTTATTTACTCTGCAATTATTGGATGATAATGCTACATTGATATAACACTTGGATTATATCATTAAAAATGATTAAATTTCTTGATCATTGATTCACCCCCCCTCTCAGTAATCCAACAATTGGTATCAAAGAAAAGTTCCTTCAGGAAACAGTTTAACCACTAGAAGGAGATCATGGATTATTATGAGAATGGATTACCAATGTTTAATGGTCAGAATGGTTTTAAGTATGAGATGTGGAGTATAAGGATAGAAGTATTTTTATAGGCACAGGGACATTATATTTGGCTATCAGTTGTTATAGGATATGATAGTTCAAAAAGGGCAAAGACTATAGCCAAGAAGGAATTGAAGAAGAATAACAAAATAACATTGGATTTCATCTGGGAAGGATTACCTAAACCAGTAAGAGAAAAGGTTGGTAAATGTTCATCAGCCAAAGAACTTTGGGATAAGTTACATGACATATATTCTTCACCCATCGCAGATTCATAAAATGCCAAAGAAGATGCAGATATAGAACAAGAAGAAAGATGTTCATCATGTCAGACAGATTCAGAAGAGGAAGATTATGATGAAGCACAATTTGATTACAAAGAAAACCTGATCAGTGCAATTAAATATCTAAGGAAAGAAAGAGAAGAAAACAAGTCATCCAAGAAAGAATCGATGAAGAAAAAGAAAAGTGTTGAAGGTTCTGAAAATGATTAGCAGGTCATCAAGAATTTAAGAGCTCAACTAGAAGAGGCCAGAAGAATTGAAGAAACTCTAGAATATCAAAAGAAATGTTTAGAAGCAAACATAGCAACACAAAAGGAAGATGCATAAACTAAATAAAAGATATTGATGGATCATCTGAAGGAAAAAACCAATGACTTAAACCAACTTGAGGAAGATTTTGGTCAAGAAGAGAGAAGACTGGAAGAAGAAATAATTGCATTGAAAATCCAACTTGAAGAAGCAAAGAGAACATAAGAGGTCATGAAGTCTTAGATAATGAAGAAATAATAAGAGGTTGAGAATCTTGAATAAGAAGTTGTCACACTAAGAGTCAAAATCGTAAAGCTCAACAAGAAAGTTGAAGAGACAGAAACATCCACATCAGTTTTAGAGAATGAAGAGAAGAACTCTACATTGCTAGAAAAGAAGAATGAAGAAAATAGAAAGAGTTATGTTGAAGTACTCAAAGGAAGGAATCATGGTCAACCAAAATGTAAGAAAACTATTAAAGATATATCTTCAATAATATCATCCATGTTCAAGCCACAAAGAAGCTTCAATCGTGATCATGATCATTCAAAGAAAAAATTCAGAAGGACTATGCCACAAAGAAGATCATTCACTCCCAGGTATGAAAAATTATTTTATGGTCATTTTTTTTACTGTACTAACTTTGGACATAAAGTTTTAGATTGCAGGGATTATAAAAGAAATGTTCAAGCATATCGTGCCTATGTGGCCGCATGTAACATTGAGTGTTACAAATGTCATAACTATGGACACATAGCCAATGATTGTAGAAGCATTATCGATACTTCCATGAAAGAGAATACTGATATCAGATATAAGAAAGTATTAATAAGAAAACAGGAAGAACAGGTGAACAAAGACTAGGTACCAAAGATCGCAAGATTGATAATAAAACGATATGAAGAAAATTCTACAGAGAAAAGGAAAGATGTCAGATACATAAAGATTTGGAAAATAAATGAAAGAAAGGAATGACAAGTAAATAAGGAATAGGTTCAAGAGATTGTACTTTCAGACATTTTAGTGAAAGTTGAATCCACAGATAGAAATAAATAAGTCAAAGTTGAGAGAGATAATGAATCTACCAATGAAGATGATGATGAATATATCAATGAAGATGACGATGAATACACATCAGAGCAGGAATATTTCTGAGCCATATGGCTTAGAGACTCCCAAGTAATATGAATATTAGACAGGAGGAGTCTATGTGATAGTTGTGACAGACCAAAGAACCATCTTTCGAGCAACTTGCAGAGTTTGAAAATACATATTCAAAGAAATCAGTTAGCAGAAGTACAGTTTGATAGTATAATGATAAATGGGTTAGCATTATGCACAATTGCGCAAGTAGAGTCTTGGAAATTATGGACTGAGATGGATTCAAGAATCAAATGTTTGAGATCTGATAAAGGAGGAGAGTTCACTTCAAAGGAATTTATGGACTACTGCAACAGTCATGGAATAAAAAAGAAATTCTCCATTGCTAGGACACCTCAACATAATGGAGTTGTTGAAAGAAAGAACAGGACAGTATAGGAAATGACTTGAACAATGATAATGGATTCCAAATTGACAGATATATTTTGGACACAAGCACTACATACAAAAATTCACATTCAAAATAGAGTAATGCTCAGAAAAAACACTGATAAAACTCCCTACAAGTTATGGAAAGGAAGACTAGCAAATGTGAAGCACTTCAGAGTTTTCGGAAGAAAATGCTACATCAAAAGAGAAGATGGTAGAATGGAAAAGTTTGACTCTCGTGTGGACAAAGGAATATTTGTTTTTTACTCAAGTACAAGGAAATCATACAAGTTGTGGAAAGCATCAACATAACAATTGATCAAATAGGCAGACCAGAATCAAAGGAAGAACGAAACAAATCAATGGAAAAAATTTTCGAAGAAGAAGAAGAAGATGAAGTAGAAGAGGAATATGAAGAGAATCCGACAGAAATAGAAAAGAAAGTTCAACAAGTATCTCCAAATACACCTAACAAATGAGTACAAAAGAATGATCCTTCTAATCAGATTATTAGAAACAAAGATGTAGGAGTTGAGACTAGAAGAAACATCTGTTCACCAGAACGAACACACCTAACACTCTTATCTACAATTGAACCAAACTGTTTTGAAGAAGCCAACAAGGATGAATTTTGGAATAAGTCCATGAATGAAGAATTGAATCAAATAGAGAAAACTGACACTTGGGAACTGGTTCCAAGACCAAAGAATAAGAATGTGATCGGCACAAAGTGGGTCTTCAGAAATAAATTAAATGAAAATGGACAAGTTACAAGGAACAAAGCTAGATTGGTATGTAAAGGATATGCACAGATTGAAGGAATCGACTTTGAAGAGACATTTTCCCCAATTGCTAGAATGGAAGCAATCTGTTTTCTTTTAGCTTATGCATGCTCCAAAAATATTAAAGTGTATTAGATGGACGTAAAATCATCTTTTCTGAATGGGAAAATTGAAGAAGAAGTCTACATTGAACAAATAGAAGGATTTCAACTGTCAGAGAACAAAAAATATGTGTGTAAATTAAAGAAGGCCTTGTATGGTCTAAAATAGGCTCCTAGAGCATGGTACTCTAGACTGGATAAGTATCTACAACACGAAGGATTCAGAAAAGGAAGTGCAGACAACAACCTCTACATCAAGGTAAGTCAAGGTAATATTTTATTAATTGAAGTTTATGTTGTTGATATTATTTTTGGTAGTGATGATGATAGGTTAAGCCAAAAATTTGCATAAGACATGCATAATGAATTTGAAATGTCGTTACTTGGAGAACTATCCTTCTTTCTGGGACTTCAGATACATCAAAGAAACCAAGGAATTTTTATTTCTCAAACCATGTATATCAAAGAAATGCTAAAGAGGTTTAGAATGGAAGATTGTAAACCAGTTATCACTCCCATGCAAACCAATTGTAAGTTGAGAAAATATGATGATTCGAAGTCTACACATCAGAGGAAATATAGGTCAATGATTGGCAGCCTACTATATGTGACAACATCCAGACCAGATGTAATGCAGGCAGTTGGTCAGGTGGCATGATTTCAAGCAACACCAAAGGAATCACATGTATTAGCAGTAAAGAGAATCTTCACATATCTCAAAGAAACAAAAGAGTTTGGATTATGGTATCCAAAAGGAAAAGATCTATCACTTATTGCCTACACAGATTCAGATTGGGCAGGTTGTATTGATGACCGACGAAGCACCAGTGGAGTAGCGTTCTACTTAGGTGAGTGTTTGGTATCATGGCTAACAAAGAAACAATCATCAATATCTCCATCTACAGCCGATGCATAGTATATTGTAGCAAGAACATGTTGTACATAGGTTCTTTGGATGAAACAAGCTTTGATAGATATACATGTTGATTATGATGAGCCCATTCCAATATATTGTGATAATACAAGTGTCATAGATATCTAAAAAAACTCAGTGATGCACTCCAAGAGGAAGCACATTCCAATCAAGTATCACTTTCTATAGGAACAGGTTGCAGAAAAGAACAATAGAGTTGAGTATGTGGGCACAAAAGAACAAGTGGCAGACATCTTTACAAAACCACTTCCACGGAAGCCTTTGAATATCTTCGCCAAATACTTGGATTTATTTCTACTCCAAAATGAATTCTTTTTGAATGCTTATCTTATATGTCTTAGATGTGCACGAGGAAGCACCATAAGAGGACAACTCAATCGGAGGGAGCATCCCCAGATGGAAATATACCTTTGTCATTAATGAAAAAAGGGGAGAGATTTATCAGATGCAAAGGATAGAGGCATGGTTCAAGGGGGAGTAGATTTATCATATGTAGAGGATAGAGGCATGGTTCGAGGGGGAGCATGATTGATATGATTTCAGTATTGCATCAGATTTTTTCCATCAATGCCAATGGGGGATATTGTTGATTAAGGTTGGTTGTCATTGATGTCAACCCTTGAAGAAAGCCCCATAACACAAAGGTTTGGGTAATGGACCCAATATTTTTTTATGTAAAGATGACTCATTATTTTATTGTCATGGTTGATAAGAAGTAAATATGGATGAACTCCAAAGTGGTCCCCTTAGGGTGAAATCCCTCACGGGAAGATGTTTTGTGGAGTAAGAGAACCCATGCTTAATTTTGGAATAATTAGATGAAGGACAATGAATTTTTTAGGGAAACTATCCTAGATGGATATTTCTTGTCATGCCATTTCCAGTGGTATGTAGAACATCACATAACTCCTCACGGTTAGAGAGTTATGGCCATGAGAAGTTGGAGACCTCATGTTTGGGTAATGGACCCAAGTTTGTTTGATGGGTGACGGTATGAATTATGATATATTTTCATATAATACTATTCTATATGGATATTACATGTCATGCAATTTCTGGTGGTATGTGGAACGTCACATAACTCCTCACGGTTTGAGAGTTATGTCATTACGAAGTTGGAGGACCCTCACATGTCATCTAGAAGCCCCAAAAGGTCAAAGTAGTCAAAGTGGTTTAAGGGATTTTAGAAGGTAAATAATAAAGTGAAGTGATGAGTGTATTATAATTCAAATTAAATACAAAATAAATTATTTCAATAATAATTTTAACGGAGAAATTATAAGTGGGTTAACCCTAAAATAAGGAAAGTCGGCCAAGTGACCTAGAAGATGTTTTAAAAGAAGCTACTTGGAGAGTATAAATAAGAGGCAAGGCTCTCTAATTTAACACACTCTTGAGCATATTGAATATATATAGGTGTCTAAGGTAACCAAGGATATATAAACCAGAATTCTGAGTGAAGGTGAAGAAAATAAGGCCAAAATGCAAGGAAGGATAAATTCTTTTGATGGTGCTTTCTAAGGTATGTTATTTACAGGTCATCTCACCATTTTCACTATAAAATGTTTTATATAATGATTTAGACCGTGAAATTGCTATTCCATTGAGAAAAAATATACAAGTATCTGTGGTAAAAAATACAGCTTGTGGGTCATTTTATTTTGGGAGTTACACTCCGTGGAAAATAGGGTTTGTGGCTAGTCCTGAAACTAGTCAAAAATAGGTGTTTCGGGTAAAAACGTCATAAATTATTCCTAACAGATCCAAATTATGTGAGACAAAATGTGTTGGTTAGGGTATAGTATATAGTATGTTGTGTAACATTTTCAGATCCATTCAGAAAATATTCCATGTGGGGCACACTCTACAAGGTCGCTCTCTAGAATAATCCAGAATTCAACAAGGTATGTCAGTTTTGCTATAAATCCTTTTCTGAGAGGTTCCAAGTAGTGACACTTGGAGGAATTGTATCAAACACACTAATTAACATTGTGTATCAGTTTCATATATTTATACATTACATACATAAAGTTATGATTACTTCAAGTTAGGGTTGTTGACTAATCCAAAACTATGCATGTGAGACTAAAGAAAAGTTTGATGAAAATGATAGTCTCTTGTTGTTAAAGTTAAGGAAGGTTTGCAGGAATGTGATAATATACACCAGGTCTATTACAGAGATACAAATCATATTTGGATAATGAAATTGATGAGGGCTTTTGGTTGAGTTACATTTTGAGTACATGGTTGAGACACGTAGTTGATGAGTTGGCACATACATGAGGTGTATAGTTAATGATGTTGGTTGATAAGTAGTTGACACATGATTGGTACATACTTGGTACATGGATGGATGCACTTTTTTATGGGATAGGTTGATTACAGGTTCGTGCATGGTTGATGCACTTTTTTATGGTACAGGTTGATTACAGGTTGAGGTACAGGTTGATGCATGGTTCATATTTATTGGTACAGGTTTACAATGGTACATAGCATAGTGACAGGTTGATAGTGGTTCCATCATTCTACTTCTACTTCAGAGTGGCAGGATAGGGAAAGGACAGGTGGTTGTATCCACCTTTCGGTTGTAGTCGGAGAACATAGGGGGTTGTAGCCTCCTTCTAGTTGTAGCCAGAGAATTGGGGAGTTGGAGCATCCCTCAGGTTGTATCCTAAGAAACTAGGGGGTTGGATCTTCCTTCCAGTTGCAGCTGGAAAACAAAGGAAGTCGGTGCTTCCAATGAATGTAATTCTTCAAGACATATAAGAAAAAGCATTCTGTGGTTTTCTCCCGATTTGGGTTTCCACATAAAACACTGGTGTAATTTGTATGTGTATGATTGTTCATTTGTTCATTGCTTATTTACTCTGTAGTTATTGGATGATAATGCTACATTGATATAACACTTGGATTATATGGTTAAAAATGATTAAATTTCTTGATTACTGATTCACCCCCCCTCTCAGTAATCCAACACTCATTCCATTCAAACATAATTGTTTTCCTTTTCAAAAATGATACCATAATTTCATGCCTTGGTGGATATTACACTCATATGTGGATAATACACTCATACTAAGCTAACATTTTGGGTGATTGTAATGATTTGTTTCCATTGAGGCTGAGGTTTTCCTGTACCTTCTTTTTTTCCTTTGTGGATTTTAGCATCGCTAAAATTTCCACTGGAAATTTATAATACTAAAACAATTATCATCACAAATTTTATACCAAAACATGATTGTTTCATTAAAATATTTATAGAATTAAAATAATAATTATAACAACTTTAATATGGATACCTAACATTATAATTACACTTACATCGACTATTGTAATTTCACGACTAGTTCAATCCTTAAAATTTTAGGCATATAACCAAATATTGTTATCATTCTCCCATACCAGTGGGCCAAATCACCGAATGTAATACATGAAGCATTACTGGAAAGGTAGTGAAACGTGTAAATGGGAGCATGTTAATGTAATTTTCATGCTCTCATTTCTATCTACGCTGGAAATCTATATCAGAATGAGGATATCAATACACTCTTGTAAGATGTCGGTCACACCCAAGCCAATCAAATGTAAAAGAAGAATCTGCAACCATAGTTGCACTTTTATTTCCCCTCCCTTGTCGATAATACTTAGGTGAAAAATAAAATAATTCAGAGTGAAATGTGTCTCTATTATGGAAAATGAATATTAGCAAGACAATGACGCAACATATGAACAAGATCGTTGAAAGTGCACATTTGCATAATTGGACTGTTGTGGAAAAGATATTACCACTGAATACCAAGGTGAACTAGAGAACTGATGTTAACAAGTGTTGCATGGAAACCTAGTCCCTGTCAGGATGGGTTTGGGGCTTGAGTAGAATTTTCTTGTCAAGAACTTAGGGGACATGATTAGACCTCAATGATGAGAAATACAACAATGGACAGGAAAACAAAATAACATTGTTGAATTAGCATGTAGAGTGTAGGTTTAGAGCAGGCTTTGCTTGTCAAGGAATAGTTTTTCCTAAGAGATGATCTTTGACACAGTTTTGTTATTTTTCATATTCTTTAAAACCATAATAAGCATATCATCGTTGAAAAACATATTTTTCAACTTAGGAAAAAAATAATTTAACAAATAGGTGAAAGATGAAATTAGTCAAGAATAAACAGAGAATATGTTTGAACATCATCACATTTATATCCTACATCAAAGAGTTAATTGAATAAAAAATTTGGAAAATCCTTAGCATGCTCATCACACACGCCACCACCAGCGAACATTCAAAAGTAATTTTTTTCCATTTAAAATTTAATAACATTGATAACTTTGGGAATTTAAGATTAACATATAAGCATAGTAAATTCTCGAATGAAAAGATTAAATGCATACATGCACGCACACCAAACTATTAAACAAAAAGGATAAGGGATTAAACATAAAAGATTAATAGCCCTGGAAACTTTGGAAATTTAAACTTATCATATAGTAACCAGAGTGAATGTGTAAACGCAGGGAATTTAAATAATGCTGGAAAATTGTGGGTTGAAGGATATAATTGCGATGGGTTTGGGTGGTATGGGCGTGCATGCAAATGTAATGGAAAAGAATAAGTGGATGATCAAGAAGGGGTATTATAGAAGTTACATGATGAAGATTTATGGCACAACTTGAACAACAAAGAACACAATATACATGGGATAAAAACAAAGAACATAATATACCTGGGATAAGGCGATCCCTTCATGGACTTATGTCCATATTTCAGCCATGCAGAAGGACCTAAGTTTTATTTCCTAGAAAGTTTGTCACCTGGGCTTCTGTCCATATTTAAGCCAAGAAGGACCTCAGTTTGATTTCCCCACATGAACGCTTGTCACTTGAGTCGATATGGTTTCCTAAACTACAACCAAATCAACGAAGGTGATCAAGGCCGGTTGTACCATAATGCAATATCTCTGCTGCCAATCCAATCTCGAAATCCACCTGCAATATCGTATGCACTATGTTCATTTAATCTTCCTGCAACATCCTATGCACTGTGTTAATTTTTACTGCAATGCATGGACGAATAGCAAGGAACCAATTGATGGTTCTCTATGATGGTTTACTTTCTTTTGATGAAAAATTTAACGTAAATGGCATCCCACCTACCTGCATCATTGAAATGTGGCGAGAAAAAGCGGAGTAAAAACCCTAAACATGTACCACGCACAACGAAAAAACCTTGGAACTGTAAGTGTTATTAAATAAAGATGGATTATTATTATGATAATCACTCTAATGTATCTACCTTTTAATTATGAATGGCTATGTCCTCCTTTTTAATGATGAAAGACATGTCCTCCTTTATCAAATCTCCCAGACTCCCCTTCAATGACTTCTTGTATTGCAAAGGCCTATTCCTGTACAAAAAACTAGTGTTCGAGCCTATTAACATTTGTTGTACAAAATACTAGGGTTCAATCATGTTCATGTAAACGAATTGGTTGTGTCTAGGCTTGTTGGGAATTGCAAATTCAAGCTACAAATACAACTTAAGAGCATGTTTTCCTCACCAATTGGAAGGCATGTGATATTGGCGTTGTCATTTGTCATAAGCATTGATAGCATAACACTGACATCTGTTGGTTGTGCCATTTGTAATATTTCACTCATAAACTCGTCACTCTACACAATTACCAAGTCTTATATGTCATTGGTTAGGTGGTGGGTCCATGTAGTCACCTTAACTTGTGTGCGGGTATTGGCACTTCATGGCATAATCTGTAGGTTCATGTAAGGTGGCACAAATGGCAGGTACTCCATAAATAATAACGAAACCAAACAACCAAGTGGCAGTTGAGAGTAGTATTTTAGTAGGATCATGGCCAAATAGTGAAGGGAATAACCAATTTGTTTACCCAAAGAAATGCAATTTCTGGTTACTACATATAATCTTATGAAATAGAAATTTACGAGTTACAGGTTCTCTTTCCTGCAATTACTGGTTATATTGATTTTGGTTATATTCGTTTTTTATCACTGTTGAACTTGATTTTTCTTTCATACAATTATTGGTTATATTCATTTCATTATATTTAATCTGATTGAGTGACTAGTTCACTTCCACTGAACGTACTGATCCGACTACTAAACACTGGACATGAACCCCTAAGCTCAAGAAACAACTGACACTTATCAACATTGACTAGACGCAAGAGAAAGGATTGGGATGGGAGGGAAACCATCACGAGACCAGGAAAGGTTCATTAAATCCCATCAAATCAGAACACTTACTCTTTCCTTTTATAGGGCATTGAACTAGTTTTGAACCATCCACTAGTGATTGTCTATCGATACAATAATTTCATTATTTTTGGTAGTTGTATTTTCAATTTTTGAAGATAAACATGCACCGCAAAAATATGTTACCCTTTTATGGGCTGTGGATTGAATCAATTCTGAACCATCCTCTTGTGAATGTCACACTTGTGGTTGTTCTTTAATATTGATATAACAATTTTTCTATTTTTGGTAGTTGTATTTTCAATTTTTGAACATAAACATGCACTGTGCAGTAAATTAATTAATGTTGATATATGTACTCTTTGATTTGAAGGCACCTTACAATGTATAATTTTTATTTATCTTCATAGCGTGTGTTTAGCGAAAGCTTTGTCCATATATAACAGTGCACCTACCAATAATTCACATTGCACTGGTAAATGTGGCCTTTTTCGCTGGATAGTGATGGCCTCCTGCATTGGTAGTGGCAGGTTCCTTCGCTTGCCATGAATTATTCTTTATGCCCAAAGAAATACTTCACAAGCTTGTCAAACAAACACGCCCTACATTACTGGTTGCGCCCAAAGAAATACAATTTCTTGTTAAGACATATATTCTATGATAGGTTTGATTTAATTATAGGTTACATGTTTGATTTCTTGATATTACTGATTATTATTATTATGAATTTCTCTTTATAGTAAAAAATATAGGCATTCCTTTGAATCTGTAGTTTCTGATGCATATTTCCTCATTGTTGTGTAGAAGTTCGGTCTTAGGTTTGATGTAGAAGCTATGTCTTATGGAGATTCAATCCTTGGGGTTTTATGCACAAAATAAATCAATAACTAGAGCTTGAGGAAGGATAATTAAGAGTCACATTTTGTCATTTTGGTTTAGATGCAAATTGCTTCATTCTACCTGAAGGTTTTTAATTGTTCTTCCTAAAACTTTGAAACCTTCACAAATGTGCTTGCTTGGTTATGTCATTTTGATAAAACTCTTTCCAAACAAAGTGATTATGCATGTGCCAAGGTATTCAAATATTATTAAATGTAGGACCGATATTGTTACTGCCATAGTTAACAAATTTTGATTTTAAATACAAGATGAATCCATTCTCATTCACTGGAAACATCAATTAGAGTATGAAGTTTGAAGCACTTAAAACATAACAAAATCTTATTCAAATAAAGTAGCATAGATTAAACGACTTACAATTGCATAGATTAAATTACTTACAGGCTCATAGCATGAGTATGGATCCTCTAGTTGAGTAATTGGCTTTGTTCCTCCTGTTGAGTAATCTGAATGTTGAGCCTTCTTGTGAAGGAATTGTTGTTGCTGAGTAATCTGAATGTTGAGCAGTTGTGGGAGTTGCAACTTCCTGGCACTCCTTCCCCAAATTGTCTGAAACATAAATATGGTGGGAACTGGAACATCAATCCATTCAACATCAATCGGTATACAGTGAGAACTAAACATGACATCTTCCTTGACTTATTGGCTATCCAATAAAATAACTCTTCGAATCTAGGTCTTCGAAACCCTTATAACAACTCTCTCATACTAATTAAGAGATCTAAAAGTCTGCAAAGACAATGATGTTTGAAATATATAGTATTAATAACTATTTGGAGTTTGTGTTTTAAACAATCAATGTTTTAATTTGATGACATACTTTGATCAACTTAAGAAAAATATTTTTTATTTTACTTAAATACTATAAAATGTTAAAATTATTATATAAAATGTTAAAATTATTATTTATTAAATTAAGATAAATATACTCACAATGTAAAAAAAAAATCATTACCATTAAAATTAAGATGGAGTCTCATTTTTTTTTTAAATTTATCACTTATTAAGTGACTCCATATATAGATATGATTAATATAAAAAATCAAGCTGAGATGGAAAACATTGAAGCATCAAAGACCTGCCATGAACAATATCCCTCGTCCAGATGGGATACTATGCGAACTAATTCTTCTATCTCTAGTTTATTTCGATTGGTGCTTGCGGTGGCAACAGGAGGCAAACTCGAGAAGAGTTCAGAGCGAAGCAAAATCGAGAGTACGTGTAACGTTTAACTGGACAAATAAAATTAGTGATAATCATCGGGGCAGCTGTGGCTCGACGGCATAGAGTACTCCAGTGTAAAGATCCAAATACGCCTTGAGAAGAGTAAAGATGGTCAAGCATCTAATCTTATCATTTTCTCATAAAGTTAAAAGTAGAAACTGGTCAAGCATCTAATCTTTGGTAATATTTGAAACTTTGATTTATTTATATTCAATAGATATATATATATCTGCACTCTTATCAGTTTTTAGTTGTTTGAGACATCTTTTTATGTATCATTAATAAATCTATGTTTTAACATTTATAATAATAATAAATAATAAAATCATTTATAATAAATTAATAATAATAATAATAATTTAACCTTTAACATTTATAATAATAAAAAAGTGAATGATTTTTTTATTACATAAATATTAATTATCGTGCAATGCAATTTATGGTAGTGTTTTTAAAAATGTAAAATGTTTTCAAAAACTACAAAATGATTAATGTTTACTGTATACTTACATTTTTAAGTAACTTGGATTGTTAAAGCAAAACCTGAATTCGGAAACCCTTACAATATGCAATCAATTACCATAACACAACATCAAAAAACCAAAACATAGAAGGAATGATCATAACACAACGTATAAAAAAAAACATAACATCTACACTATTAACATCTAAGCTATTTGACATTCCATATCAACATATCAAAATATCACCCCTTACAATTTCAGGCTCATGTCCCTGTGGTCACAACCTTAGGTACAATCAAAATATTTTATATATTATCACATCACTAGAAGGAATGACTGGTGAGAGGGCAACCTTGTAGCAAAAATATGTTCAAATTCTAAAACACTGGAACCACATTATAATCTAGATGCATTTAAGTTAAAATTAAAAAACTCAACAAAAATTTAATTGGACCCATACTTGAATTCTACAGTAATCGTGGCGTTGTACACATCAAAACCGATGGTGCTCTTTATGTTTACAAATGGCTAATGGATCCATGCATGCTTGCCAACTAGTGAATCTATGGCTTCACTTTGCAAAGCTTAACAACCTTTCGTCGCTCTGCCCATTCGTTGACAATCTTGAAGCAAAATGGAAATAAAAATAAATAAATATATTTTATTGCCATATTCAGGGAAATTGTTGTTTTTCCATCAAACACCAGCTCATGTTTATAGTCACGGTAGTTATTTTTCAAAGTTTAAATGTAAGTAGGAAAAGACAAAAGAAAGAAAAAGAACGACCATTTATGTTGAATGAGTATTAGTGCTATATGAAAAGCATCAAGGGAAACTTTGACCGTGAGGAAGCTTACTCGGGTAGAGACCACTACATTGATCAACTACATGCATGTAATTACATTGATTCTTCATGCAAATCTATTAACCAACCAAATAAAGTTACAAAACTAATGATAAGGGATATTTTGTCAAATGATTTGGCTTTACTTATTTTCTTAAAATCTTAATTTGTTCTTCCGAAAAAACATTAAAACCCCTTTTTGCGGTTAAAAGTCCCTGTCCATCTCTAAAGGATTTGGTAGTTAAAAATCCCTGTCCATCTCTGAGGGTTAGGTTTCTTATCCATCTCGAAGGGATTCATGAATTCGTTTTAAAACCCTATTTGATATTTTAAGAGGTTAGGGATCCCTATCCATTTAGAAATTTCAACTTAAAAAATAAGTTGAATTAGTGCAATTATAGACTTTCTCTCATCACGACATCAAGCCTGCATCGGTTGTTGACATTATGATTCAGTGTCAGCCAAATCGTTCCAACTCTACCTCCCCCTAATTATTTCCCAATTCCAATCAAAAGGCCTTACGGCATCCCTCACTACAACCAGGTTGATAATAAAAAAGCTGCTCAAATTCTAAAACAGTGGAACCCCACTCTAACCCAACTGCATTTAAGTAAAAATTTAAAAATTCAGACACAATTTTAATTAGACCCATACGTGGAATTCACATTTAAGTTAAAAATTAAAAACTCAGAACACACTTTTAATTGGACCCATACGTGGAATTCTATAGTAATTGTGGAATTATACACATCAAAACTGATGGCACTCTAGATGTTTACAAATGTCTAATGGATCCATCCATGCTTTCCAACTAGTAAACATGTGGCTTCACTTTGCAACGTTTAACAACCTTCGTCTCTACCAATTCATGTACGTTGACAGGCTTGAAGCTGAATGTAGGACGGGATTACATTGTACGTTGATAGGCTTGAAGCTAAATGTAGGATAGGATTACATTTCCTGGGAAATCTTAATCACAATAGCCAATTCTTCTTTCCTCGGCAATCTCGACCACAATGGCTAATGCTTCAACAAATTCTGTAAAACATCAACAAAATACATAAAATTATGTGGAATATCGAGCTTAGTTGTTCTGGTGCCTTCATTGTTTTCGTTTCCTAATGGTATGCAAAATCCACCCATGTTTTCCGCTGGTAAATGTAGAACTAACCACTCGAAGCCCTTGCTCCAGCTAGAATGGGATATGCTTCTTATGAACCCGGTAAATATACTGCTATTTATACTTATATGTATCTATATCTGGGTAAGAACATGGCAATTATGTCACTCCAAACCAATGCATCTCGATCTTTCCTAATGAGTGGTCTCTAGATCCCAGATATCTTTTCCAATGATCTCCCTGTTGTAAATTCTAACCTTGTACAATATCTACTGCAAACTAATATTAAAAAAAGAACAGAAAAGATACAATGGCAAATACAAAGATTACACAGAGATTTTTCACCTGGAAACCCAAATCGGGAAAACCAACATATATTATATTCATACATTGTGTTACATTGTTTACAATACAATATACATATAGGAGCCATCAACATCCAAAACCCTAACCCAATGACCTGGATTAGTCCAAAACCCTAATTCCTTAACCGAAAATAGAAAACCATCGGCGAAAAACCATGTGCCGAAAAACCACCTAAATATCATGTGGTCTTGGAAATATGTCGTCCCGGTGCGAAATTTTTTTTCGGGGGCACTGCCCCCCTGCACCCCCGCTCTAACCCCCCTGCGGGCCCGACGCAAATGCTCAAACACTACTACTTGTGAAAAGAATATAACACATACCCAACACCTGTCACCCAACCAATCGATATAGCTAAAAAGAGCAGGTGGCTTCCCTTGTTCTCCTTGTAGCTTACATAATAGATCCAATAGTTGTAGCTTATTTGTGGAAACAGGTTGCTCGCTTGTGCTTATATAGTCTCCTCTATTGGTATCTCTATCGTGTATGCTACTACTTCAACAGGTTTCAAAATGGAAGGTCTAATTGGATATTTTATCTACATTGATGTGGACTTTGTTGCCTTTACCTTTTTCTTCATTGTAGGAGAAATTGAACTCCAGTTCCTGTAGCAAATCCGAGTGCATATAAAGATACAGATTGATCTCGCTTCCCAGTTCTGGCCAACATCATGCTTGCCTGCCTACTCATTGATTGATCCTCGTGATCGGCTCGTGTGGGGGGCCATACAATAAGCTTGTCTGATAATACGGGTAGAACTAGAAATGGGGAGATGGGGAAAGTGCACTGGCTCAACGTCCATCCAGTTCATCATTTGCTCATGCTATAGTAGGTAAAGTAGCCTATGCACAGGCTTTTTCCACTATTAAATAGAAATTTCATTCTTGAGTATAGTTGAAGCTCCATACAGCTAGGTCACATGTGGTATTAGATTCTCTACACGTGCCTCCCATTAAATAACAATTTCAGTCGTGAGAATAGTTGAACCTACATGCAGCTAGGTCACATGTGGTATTAGATTCTCTGCAAGTGCCACCCTAGCCTGATATAATACAAATTCTACTTGATATTTATGGCACATAAAGGCCCATGCTCATATTCTAGTGCACTCTAGTAAAAATTCATTGGTAAGGTCGTTGATAAATGGTAAAACTGATCGAGCTTTGAGCACATCTATGAGTATTATGTATGGCCTTTAAGAAGATAGTGTAACAATTAATATTGAATATGGAAGTGTATCAAGGAAGGTTGTATGGCATGTTGTAGCGGTGAGCTCAGAGAATGAGGCAGAGGGAAGGTTGTATGACATGTGATCTAAGAACGGTGATGGGAAGGTTGTATGGGAACTAGCTGGATAGTGATGGCCTCCCGCTTTGGTAGTGGCAGGTTCCTTCGCTTGCCATGAATTACTCTTTATGCCCAAAGAAATTCTTCACAGGTTTGGCAAACAAACAAGCCTTGCATTGTTGGTTGCGCCCAAAGAAATACAATTTCTGGCTAAGACATATAATCTATGATAAGTTCTATTTAATTACAGGTTACATGTTAGGTTCAATTTAATTATAGGTTACATGTTTAGTTTCTGATTCATATTTCCTCATTGTTGTGCAGAAGTTTGGTCTTAGGTTCAATGCATAATTTATGTCTTATGGAGAATTGATCCTTGGGGTTTTATGCACAAAATAAAGCAATAACTGGAGCTTGAGCAAGGATAATTAAGAGTCACATTTTGTCATTTTGGTTTACCTGCAAATTTCTTCATTCTACTTACAGGTTTTTAGTCATTCTTCATAAAACTTTAAAACCTTCACAAATGTGCTTGCTTGGTTATGTCTTTCTCATAAAACTCTTTCCAAACAAAGTGATTGTGCATGTGCCAAGGTATTCAAATATTATTCAAATGTAGGACGTATATTGTTACTGCCATAGTTAACAAATTCTGATTTTAAATACAGGATGAATCCATTCTCATTTAGTGGAAACATCAATTAGAGTATGAGGTTTGAAGTACTTAAAACATAAAAAAATCTTCTTCAAATAAAGTTGCATAGATTAAACGACTGACAATTGCATAGATTAAATGACTTGCAATCTCATAGCATGAGTATGGATCCTGTAGCTGAGTGATTGGCTTTGTTCTTCCTTTTGAGTAATCTGAAAGTTGAACCTTCTTGTGAAGGCATTGTTGTTGTTGAGTAATCTAAATGTTGAGCCTTCTTGTGAAGGAAATGTTGTATAGGTGATGGATAAGGTATCTTGCACAATGGTGTAGGAAGTGGAGATGAAGGCAAGGAACAATGGTCTAGACTAAAGCTTGAAAGGCCATCTTATGAAGCCACAATGTCTAGGCAGTGGAGGGAAGGAACAATGGTGTCGAGTGGTGTCAATTGAAGCTTGAAAGGTTATTGAATCTTGAAAGGCCATCTTATGAAGTGGTGGATACTGTCAATTGAAGCTTGAAAGGCCATCTTATGTAGCAGTGGAGACTAGGTGGCTACATTTGTCAGAATAGAGACCCTGACATTCAAATGCAAAAGTATTAATGTAGGTGTTAATGTGCAATGACAAAGAAGGTTAAAACTTAGGATATAATGAAGACATTGCATTGTCTTGGTTGTAAGATTGAATAAAAAATAAACATTAACCATTGAGAAGACTTCTCAATGAAGTTTGCAATAAGACTTGGAATTTATTGTCCAATGAAATCAGAAAGATGATTTTTTATTATTATATAAAAATTAAAATATAAAGTTTACAATCTATAACATAAGAAATTTGGTATAAATTTATAGTCAAATGCATAACTAATATCAAGTCAACGCTGAAGCAAACGCTAAAGTCCTGGGCTTCGGCAGGGACTAATAATAAGGGAAACAATGAAATAATTTTTTGGTTGCGTCAGACAAGCATCCTTTGCAGGGTAAGGGAGAAACTCATATCAACGGGACCTCGACAAAGATGTTTTTATACTTGGAAATAATGGAGTAAGAGTTATTTGTAAGCGTCAGTTGACAGAGTCAGTAGCGTAAGTAAAGTCTAGTTATTTGTGGTTTGATGTAACCGACTAAGTAACAGTAGTTTCCTATATAATGATGTAATCAGTCCTCATTCAACAATATAGAAGTGAGCGTAGCCTCACCTGTGTGTGTTGATTTCTAATATTTTAACTTGGTATCATAGCCATAGATTGAGGTGCGTAAATTTCTTGAAGTCAAGAGGTCCCTCCATTTTGAAAGACCTCAGATTTATGTAGTCAAGTTGTGTATTACAGTGCAGAAAGCTTTAAATATTTTCGCACCCAAATAACTCATGAGGTGCGGACTCCCCACAGTCTAAGGTAGCGTGAGGTGTGGAAACCCTTGTGTTTGCGATATGGAAATCATGAGTTTTTGTTGCATGAGAAAGTGGGAAACATAAGCATCAAGTTGGTGGTTGCTTCTCCGGAATCGCTATTGCCATCTAAATCACCAGCTTGAAATGTGAGCTTGGCTACAGGGCCGTGAGAAAATAGGAAAGCTATCGATCGCATTCACGTTGTCAAATGGTGAAGGGTGTTTTGCGGTGAAATCCATTTTCATTTCATGGTTATGAGTAAGTGTTTTCCATTCCCCCTTAATCTCTGTGCTTTATTTTAGTGAAGAGTTGTCGTTCTTGTGGGCTTAAAAGAACCAAGATTCCACAGACTGCGTGCATCGGTAGTGCACTTGTGAGGGAGATCGACGGAGATTTGTCCCGAGCATGAGATAGCCACCCGCCACGATCTTGGAGTTATATTTCTCATGCCATGATTTATTATGTATATATGACGAAGGCGTTATATTTTAATGGATGTCCAATTATTTAAAGTGGATAGTTTTTTTTGAGAGGTATAAAGTTTATTGAAAGTGGATACTTTCTTATAAAGTGGATATTTTTTTAAGTAAAGCGTGAGGCTGCTATAAAGAGGTGAAGTGGAAGTTATGAAACATTTTTTTTTATTAAAGTGGATGCATGTGTATTTAAAACAAAAAAAGAGAAAGTTTTTTTTTAAGAAATTTATATTATTTTTATATATAAAGTGGTTTAAAGGTTTTTTTTTTTAATGTTTCCTTATATTTCTTTTAAGAAAACTGAGAGTCAAGATTGAGACGGATCGGTGGTATCCAAAGGTAGAGTGACAAAAAGTTTCATATCTTTGGTGATTCTCTTGCAAAGAATATCTTGCAAAGATGGAGAATCCTCTGGCATAAACCTACCTCAACGAAGCCAACAAGTTAGATGGCTCAAACTTCACTAACTGGAAATTCAAGATGCAAATGCTCATGGAGGTCTATGGTGTTTGGAACATTGCGAAGGGAACTAAAGTGAAACCTGATGCGACTGCAGGTGTGACAACAACACAGATCGAAGATTGGGAGAAGCGTGAAAAGAAGGCAAATGTATTGTTGCACATGTTTGTTAAAGATAGAAATATTCCACATATTAGAGAAGCTACAACTTCTACTGCAACGTGGAAAATTATTAAATCATTGTATGAAACTAGCAACACAAATTGCATTTTGTTCCTAAAAACTAAATTGCTATGCATTAAGATGGATGGAAATGAATCTGTTAGTTCATTTTTGGGTCGTATTAAAGAGGTGAAAGACAAGCTAGTAAATATAGGGGAAATTGTTTCCAACACTGATCTTGTCACTATTACCTTAAATGGTATGCTAGAAGATTATCATATGTTCATAACAGGTCTCACAACAAAGGAGAAACCTCCTACATTTGAAGAACTGATAGGTATTTTGTTGCAAGAGGAAGAGAGGCGTGGAAATATGAAGCCTCACAATACATATTTGGCACTGTGGTCAAATAAGAGATCCTCAAGAGGGAGATCAGGAGAAAGAGGTAGAGGAGGAAGTTCATCGCAGAGAGGCAGTTCATCGCAGAGAAGACAATCGCCAAGACCAAATAAAGGTATGCAATCTAACATGACTGAATCAAAGAGTTGTTTTTATTGTGGTCGACATGGACATATTGTTAAAGATTGTCATAAGAAGAAAAGTGATGAGGCTAGGAATAAACCTAGAACACATTCAGGTCATTATGCAAAAAAATCGTCAAATCATGATCTCAGATTATTTATTGTTAGTGATGATATTGATGAACCCCCAAATTTTGATTCATGGGATCTTAGGTTGTTTGTGTCTAGCACTTCTTTATGTGTTGAAGAAGATGATTCTGATGCCTGGTTTGTGGATTTCGGAGCATTAGTACATATGACATGCAATAAAATGTGGTATACTAATTTTAAAGAAACACAGAATGGAGCCAGCATATATCTTGGTGATGACCGCACTCATCATATCAAGGGATACATAGACATTCTTGTGACATTGTCGAATGGTACAGTTCGTCACATTCGCAATGTTGTTTATGTGTGAGGAATAAAGAATTTTTTTATCTCTTTGTCCACCATTACAGATCGAGACTTGAAGGTTGAGTTTTTCAAGAATTATTGCATAGTGAAGGATCTGCTGGACCATTTCAAAACTGTTGCAACGAGAGTTAGAACAGGAGGCCTATACAAACTTGATGTTACCAGCAAAGCACATCACACACTGAATTCTGCAACTATGCCAACGGAAATTCTTTGGCATCAAAGGTATGGACACATCAATCATCCTAATTTATTGTTATTACAGAAAAATAATATGGTTGAAGGACTTCCCATGTTAAATAATGAGAATGTTCCTTGTGATGGATGTGCATTAGGAAAGATGCATAGAGATGAATTCCCCTCTAATCCTGATAAGAAAAAGAGAGATGTGTTAGATCTTGTGCATACTGATGTTTGTGGGCCTATGGAGACTAGGTCTTTAGGAGGTGCATTTTACTTTATGTTAATAATTGATGATTGCATGAGATACACATGGGTTTACTTCCTTAGAAGAAAAAGTGATGTTTTCGAGTACTTTAAGGAATTCAGAACCATGGTGGAAAAGCAGATAGAAAAATCCATCAAAATCCTGCGTTTAGATCAAGGGGGGAAGTATAAATCAGGGGACTTCAAAAAATATTGCAAAGATCATGGAATAGTAGAACAGTTTACAGTACCTCAGACTCCACAGACAACAAAACAGAGTCACTAAAAGGAAAAACAGAACTCAGGTAGAGTGTGCACGCAGTATGATGAAAGGTAAGAATCTCTCAAATGCATTTTGGGCTGAAGCCATAAATAATGCAGTTTATTTAAAGAATAGAAGTCCAACAAGGTGTCTTGATAATGTTACTCCTTTCGAAGCCTTGTATGGTTCCAAAACTGCAGTTCATAATTTGAAAGTATTTGGGTGTAAGTCTTTTTCTCATATTCCAAAGGAGAATAGGAGGAAATTGGATGCTAAGGCCATTAAATGTATTTTCATTGGGTATTGTTCTGAATTTAAAGCATACAAATTGTTTGATCCTTCTACTCAAAAAGTATTTGCAAGTAGATATGTACTTTTCCATGAGCAGGAAGCAGGAAATCATGACAACAACAGTCATGAGGAATGGCATATACTTCTTAATGAAGGAGTTAAATAAGAGAAATAAAAACCATCAAAACAACAACTAGCACAATAGTAGCCACAACCACAATGACAACAATAACAGAAACAAGAATGACTCAGTGATATAGACAATTCAAACAGTCACAGTTCACCTAGAGGCGAAGACAAATATTCACAAAGTGGGGAGGAAGTTGAGAAGATCTTCACGACAGGTTCGGCTCCATGAGAGGTATAAAGACTATGCCCTAATGAGTAACATTTTAAATGTCATGGAACCCATGATTTTTTATGAATCCAATGAACATGATGAATGGCGAAATGAAATGGAGGAAGAATATGAATCTATAATGAAAAATAATATTCGGGAATTGACTGAATTGCCTAAATATAAAAAGGCCATTGTATGCAAATGGATATACAAACCCAAATTTAAATCAGATGGTAGTATAGAAAAATATAAGGCTAGATTGGTTGCAAAATGGGTATTCACAAACAAAAGGTATTGACTATGCTAAAACATTTGCACAGGTAGCTAAATTGAATACTATCAGGATGTTAATTGCTTTAGCTACAAAGTATCATTCGAAGCTACACCAGTTAGATGTTAAATCTTAATTTTTGAATGGTGAGTTAAAGGAGGAGGTTTACCTTACTCAACCTGAAGGGTTTGTGGAACAAGGGCAAGAAAACTTAGTGTGTAAGTTAAATAAAGCATTGTATGGACTAAAACAGGCACCTAGGTCATGGTATGAGAAGATAGACTCTTTCTTTCTTCAACAGGGTTTTATGAGGAGCAAAAGTGATCCAAATCTGTATACCAAATTTGATGAGCAGGGGTATATAGTATTGATTTCCTTATATGTTGATGATTTGATAATTATAGGAAATGAAGAGAAATTAATTGATGAAATCAAAGAGAAGCAGTCATAGGTATTTGAAATGAAAGATCTTGGTGAGTTACATTACTGCCTAGGTCTTGAAGTTTGGAGAAATGCAGGCCAAACTTTTGTTTGTCAAAGTAAGTATATGAGAGAAGTACTTAAGAGATTTAAAATGGATCAATGTGAGTCTTCTATTGTTCCCATGCACAAGAATGTGAAACTTTCTTGTGATGATGGTTTGAAGGAGGTGAATGGCACTATTTATAGACAGATGGTGGGTAGTTTGAATTATTTCACCAAAACCAAACCTGATATTGCATACTTTGTGAGTGTGTTAATTTAGTTTATGGTGAAACCTATAGAAAGCCATTGGAATGAAGCAAAGGTGGTACTCATGTATCTAAAAGGAAAACTTGATTATGGTATTAAATATATTGATGCATATGATGTTGAGTTGACAGGTTACTCAGATTCTGAATGGGTTGGAAATCCGGATGATCGAATATCAACCACTGGATATGCGTTTGACATTGGATCTAGGGTTGTTTCATGGAGAAGTAAAATCAACCTACTGTATCTTTGTCTTCTACTGAAGCAGAATATAAAGCCTTGTGTGCAACAACTTCTGAAGCTATTTGGTTGAGAAGAGTTCTTCAAGATGTTGGAAAAGAACAAAAGGAACCTACAATGGTCAAATGTGATAATAAAATTTCAAGCAATCTTGTGAAGAATTCGATTTTTCATGCAAGGACAAAGCATGTTGAAGCTCAGTTTCATTTTGTTAGAGAAAAGTTGTTTTCAAATGAAATAACTCTTATGTATTGTAATACTAGTGAAAATGTTGTTGATATTTTCCCTAAACCTCTTGGAAAGATTAAGTTTTAGTTGTTTAGGGAGATGTTAGGCGTAGAAGTCAATCCATTCTCCATTAAGGAGGAGACTTGGAAATAATGGAGTAAGAGTCATTTGTAAGCATCAGTTGATAGAGTCAGTAGTGTAAGTAAAGTGTAGTTATCTGTGGTTTGATGTAACTGACTAAGTAAGAGTAGTTTCATATATAATGATGTAATCATTCCTCATTCAACAATATAGAAGTGAGCGTAGCCTCACCTGTGTGTGTTGTTTTCTAAAATTTAAACTTTTATGTCAGGAATAGAAGCCCGAGCTTATGGCATTGTTGACATCATAGCATAAGGTTGATCTCATATCGGAAGATCCTCTTTTTCATTGATTTTTATAATGAACTGTAAACTATAATTTGATCTCTCTTTTTCTTTAAAAAAAAGGGAAAGGGAAAGTGATTCATTTCATAATAGCCTTTGAGGGAAAGGAATCCCTTCCTTTAGAGCTGCAATCTTAAAGGTTTCTTCATTGAAATTCCATATATATGTATACATTTAGACCACGTTGGATAAGAATACCATTCCAACAACCGTTAAATACACATATAATTTACATAAATTATTATATCATTGTCCAAGATCATTCTTTTTATAAATTTCAATACAAAAATCAATAATAAGACAATAAAATAAGAAAAACGATTAAATACTATAACCATAAGATTACTGAAATATGAGGTTGATCTTCAATCCAGTAACTTGTTCAACGTCCTTTCTTCTTTCTAATCAAAACGACTTCACCAGTACCTCCCAACCAATGCTAGGGGTACTCTTCTTCCCCCTTATCCCCCCGAGCCATAAAGGAGATACTTCCACCTCTTATGCGAAACTTGTGGCCCAATTCACACAAGAAAACAAGTTACAATAACTTTTTATATCATTTTAGTCATCCAACATTACGGTACCTTACTCCTTCTTCTCCCTTCTTTTATAAGAATTTCTACCTTGAAACTTGTCATTTCATGCATAATTAGATACTTTTTAATAATTAATTTAGAGATTATTCTCTATGGTCTTCTATATTTTTATTAACTTATTAATTTTATTCATGTGAAATTCCCTTCAAGATACACTGACGTGCTCCAAAGGTGTCACTCACCATTTTGACTTAGTTTGGAATTGGTTTGATGCTTGGAGTCAATAGTCCACTTTTCAACCTTGTGTGAGACTAAGGGCTTACTGAGGAATAAGGAATCTACCTTATTACGTTCCCCTCAAGAATCCTTGTGAACGACTGTCTCAGTCTACCCTCGAGACATTGTGAACCTCCCAAGAACAATGTAGTTGTTAACCTTTAGTTCAAGTCATAGTGGGAGTGTTATGAGGTTGTGACATGGATGCTACCACACCTCTCCCTGATCTATTCGATATCTATGTATGACCCCTTTACTCCATATGTGAGCCGGATTAGCAAGTGTTACCATTCCCGCATCCACTAACAAAAATAATATTAAAAACTCTTATACATGAAATCCATAACTGAAATCATCATCATAATACATGCGTAATAAAATCAAGTAATTATAATCAAAGCCAATACTCCACTCCCTGACTCAATCTAGAGTCCAAGGTATTTTTTAAATGCCATCAACATCCTCATCGTGTCATGTTTCATGTACACTCAGGAAACCTCATCTTAATACCTATCAATGCTATACATCAATATTAATAACATATCAAAATTTCAATATCCAATCATAGCATAAACGTTAACTCATAAACCAAATCCATTAATCATATAGTACCATGTTTAGCCGGATCACTTGCATGCAAGTGTCCTCAAAGAATAAGTCAGTGTTATGAAATGTGGTTAGTGAAATTTGGATGCTACACAAGCGGCATGGAATAAATGAGTCACCATACTTACTCTTATAAAAAAAATGGGGTTGTCAAGACAAACCACAAGGAAAGAAAATGAAACACTAAAATAAACAAGAGGAAAACACCATCCATAATAAGAAGAGGAAGATGTATCCTAGGTCTAGAGCAGTTGGTGAGGGAGTGTGTTGTTAAGGCACTCTGTAACTGAAATTCACTGGGTCGAAACCCCTGGGGACACCTCAAATCCATCCATGTTAAGGACTGGTGTGATCGAGGATGGATGCGACCCCTAGGTGATTTTGATGGCTTAGATGCCCCTGGTTTGTGGCATCTCAACCACAGGACAATCCCATGGGTTAGGGATAGTATAGCCAACAAAAAAAAATAAGAAGAGGAAGATGAAGTTGAACAATGAGGTGGGGGAAACAAAACCACAAGGGAGCACTTGGTGAAAATACAACAACATTGTCAAATAAGGAGAGGTCTTGGTCACCAATTGACTAATTATGGCCTAATTAAAGGGCATATGAAATTCTTGTAAGTTATTTATGGTTACAATGATACATATTTTTTACTTCTAAATTGAATTCAACTTTAAAGGGAAAAAACATAAATTCATCTAAATGCATGCATGTGACATGAACCAATCTCACATGCTACTACAATTGTTGCATCAAGTCCAAGACAATATGTGCCTTACCACCTAGATGTAGGTGTATCATTTCAAAAGAGTTGTACATGTCAAAAAATAAAAGTGAGTTACAAATACTTTAAAGTTATGTTTACCAAATATTTTTCGATTGCAAAATTAAATACATAATGAATGAAAACACAAAAGAAATTTTGTACTAACATCATCCAATAAACTATATTGAATAGGATCCTCTATCGAGCCATGAAAAGTATTCCCACTATGAGAGCATCAATGTAGAACAATTGGGCTAAAACCAAAATGGCTAGCCAGACCATATGTCATGCATGGTATAGAATTGTTGTGCCTTGAAGGATCTACACTTGATGGTCTAACATAATTAGACGACTCTTGACGGGAATATACCACAAAAGAATTATGTTGAACCTGACTACGTGTGAAGGACAATATCACAATACTAGTAGGCCAAATCCTATCTCCGAACAAAAGTGGTTGAGGTAGGAAGGAAGTTAGGAACGTACTAATGTATCATATTTATTGTCGATGGACCATATTCACACTACATATTTAAAGTTTTAACTTAATAATTGACACATACTATCATACATGATCCATATTCACAGTGCATATTTAAATATTTTCATATGTAATGAATTTTCTATTCATATGGAGACATATTTTTGAAATGAAAGTAAACACCCCACACTATTGAAAAAATATTTAAAATGATTATAATTTTTTTTAGATTATATATATATATCCCTGGGTGGGGTGACAAGTGAAGCACACATGTCAACAATTGGGGTGGATATGAGGGTAGTTAAGGCCCCTCATTGCCACCCTCCTCCCCTGTCCAATCGTGATGTCTAGATTTCACTGATGTCAAGGCTTAGTGCGTTGGGTCTTAATGGATACTAAGGTTCGGCACGTCGACACTAGTACAATATAGTGAATGGCCATTACTCCAACACGTATGGCTACCAAAGCCATCAAATCCTCTGTCCTTCGGCTCTTATCATCCTGCAGGGGGTCCTATATGGGGAATTTGGTCGCAGTTCATGATCTAATTTTGCTTGCTTTGCTCCATGCCTTGGATTTCCATCCTTCGTCTCTTGCTCACACCACTATTGATTCCATTCTCCCTGCACTCTGCTTAGCCATGCTTCGCGAGAGAGGAAAGTCTTGGTGAGGGCCAGCCTATTACAATCAGTTTGGTAGGCACAAATGCCCAGGACTAGCTTCTCTCGCTCTCATCCCAATCAACAGTTCAGACTACTCACCCTCCTCTGATCAAAATTCTCATGAGGCGGCTCAACTAGAACCTTGTCTATCAAACAAAGAGGGTCTCCATGGAGGGTGTCTGGTGGAAGAGAAAATTCCACCCAACTTGGAGGAAATTATGCCATTTTTACTAATGAACACCTTGGAACAACAACCAACCACTTGCACCACCACCACTTTGATTTTTCTGGAGCCAACTGAGATAGGGTGCATCGTGGAAGAGGAAATCCCTCTTAAGGAGGAGCACTCTGGAAAGAATTTTGTTGCTACTATAGAAGAGGACCCTGCTACAGATTCTACTATTGCTAAGGATTTTTCTGTTGCTATCATGGAAGAGCACCTTGGAACAAACATGGATGAATGCTAGAAAGAAGACGACGCTAAAGAGCATGCTTACCCAGCTCCCATCTCTTGCAGGCTCACGGAAGACCACTTGGTCTTGATCTTCAAGATGCGCAAGGATTTGGTAGTGCAACAACATAACCATCACACCCTCAGCAAGCACTTGGACATCCTCTACGAATCCCTGTCAAGTGAGCCTGTGAAAAGTCGATGCATGACTTGTTGCCAGCCTTTTTTCTTTCGACTTCGCTTGGATGGGTGCCCAAGTTCGTCTCATGTCTAGTTCTCTTAAAAGTTTTTTCTCTGGTCTTAGTGTTCATTATTTTGTGCATCACAGACTCTGGTTTCGGTTCACTAGTTGGTTGGGGCACTCAGTCCATCGCATGTTTTGGTTTCCACGCTTGTGGCAGAACAGGTGGCAAGTCCCCATGTTTTTGACAAATGTCTCTTTAAGGTTTATGAACAATAGTTTCCACGTGTTCTGGTTTCCACTACTGTGGCAGAACAAGTGGCGTGCTCTAGTGTATACTCACACATGTGTGATTTTTGCTAACAAAAGGTAATACAATACCGTTTTTTTACAAAAAAGTTATATATATATATATCCAAAATGGATTGACCACAAAGAATTACTAAAATACTCTTCATGCCCATATCTGAGGGGATAAGAGATACCTTTATGACTCGATACAGTAATTATAATTAATGTTCATTATAATCATAGTTATTTATAAATAAATGCTTGAATAATAAATAATTTTTGTGCCACTTAAATTTATATGAAGAACTATCTTGACTTAATTTAATGACATAATATTAAAAATTAATGTCATAATGTAAAATTTCTAAAATTTGAGTTTTTCTAATTATTTAAAATAATGAGAAGGAAAATCAACTTTAATAAAAATAATTTTGAATTGATAAAAATAAAAATATTAATCATTAACATTGTAAAATTAAATTGTAATAGAAATATTTTAAAATGTTATATATATATATATATATATATATATATATATATATATATATAATAGCATCAAAATAACTACTCATGTAAATTTAATTACTAAAAAACTATTTATATCATTTATTGTTTACATTCTTTTTGAGGTTATGTTTAAGTATCTCATGATTTTGAATTTTTTTAGTGTTATTATTATTGGAGTCATCTCATTAAATTTATATGAATAGTTATTTCAATGCAAATTAGTTACATGATATTAATATGCATTTTAGGACTTTTATGCATTTTAAATCAGAATTGAGAATCTATTAAGTTATGGCCCATATATTCAAGATAAAATATAAAAATAGGAGCAAATTATGCATCAAAAAAGTATTGCAACTCAAGATAAAGGTCAATATAAAATGGAATAAAAAATAGTGAATCAAAGAAAAATATTTGTCCAATAAATCATTAACTTTCTTTTTACAGATGAGGGTGAAGTGGGGAATAACTTCAATAATTTTTTTACAATATGTTATAGTAAGATTAAGGTGAGAAAAAAAGATTTTATTAAGATGAGATCAATCCAATAATTATTTACAGAAAATATATTACTTCAAAAAAATTAAAGATGAATGACAAATCTTATGTATAAACCAGATAAACACACTTAATTAAATATGAAAAATTAAATAACTTATATAACTTATTAAGTTTAATTACAACCAAAATAATAACATTCAGAATTAAAATATTTTTGAAATAAATGAAATGGGCACTTTGAATGTACATTTGTTATATAAAACTTCATATGAACATGAGGAATCCAAATAAAAAATATGTTCTTCTATTCTATAAATATCAAAATTTAAAATAAACGCAACTTATTTTCCATTTGGTTTTTATTCCTTTATGTATTAAAAATATTTTCATTAATTTTTTTTTTTTTTTCAATATAATTTATACAAGTTTGTCTTAATTTAAAAGTTATATCCTTGTTTTTTTTTCATGTTCTATTATTTATTTAAGTTTATCCAAAATCAACAAAAAATTATTGGATTTGGAGATTTGAGTTATTAAGTATATAATCCAGACATCTTAAAATTTCTCAAAAAAAAACTCATTCATACATTCAGAAATAAAATTTAAACAACAAAAAATTGTAAACTTATAATTGACTTTAAACTACTTTATAATTACTTTGTAACTAGACTTTCCATAAGTGTAATCTAGAAACGCAGGGGTTAAGAGTTACACCAGGCTTCTTCGGCTACAATTATCGATCTTTTCTGACTACAATTATCAACGCCATCGTGTACTTGTTCAATTCCCCTCTAAAATTCCAAGAAGGTGAACGCGTTGTTGAGAAGCTCGATAGACGGCATAGGATCTGTAGTGGTTACTGAAGTTCATAAGAGATGGTAGTTGCAGGTTTCAAATTTATGTTTTTCAGATTTGGTTTGAAAAAAAAATTGTGTTCGCACTAATTTAAATTTCACTGTTGTGTGCTTTTGAAGATTAGAATTAAAAAAAATTGACTCGTGCACGAGGTTTAGTAAATCCTGTACAAGTTATTAGAAATTGACAAATCCTGGAAACAGGAATACTTGCAAAACATACAGTATTGGAAAACCAACTCACAGCTATTATTAGGTCTTAATGGAATGTAAACTGGAAACGTCCAAAACCCTATACTCTGTCTAACAAAATAAACTCACACAACCATGCACTTAAGATGCACCTGTCCTGTCATCATATGGAGTGGTGAAAATTAGCAATGCATACTGATTCATAGTAGTATTATCAGGAGTGCTTCCTGCCTAGCACTGGATGAAGAAACTCTTCCAACCGAAACCGCTGCAATCTTGAACGCCCCTGCCCCCAAAACGGGTATGGGGAGGACCATTGCAGATCTCAGTGTTGTAAGCAGCAGCACTCTGCCCTTCAAACACGAACTCGTATCCTCCGTGAAATTTGTCATCGATATTAGAACACCCACATTTGCTGTATTGAACACTTTGGTTTTTACACCCTGCCGCTTCCCACGCAGTGAAATAGCTGCCTTTCGAAGG
>ML778748.1:497305-514259 GCA_009831015.1 Picea engelmannii
AAGAGAAATGCAATAAAATCTATAAATGGCTCAAACTCTTTCCTAATGGAAAAAAATCTTGTAATGGTTACATCTAAACTTTGCTAGAATTGCAACAAAATCCACCAAACACATGGAAATTTACTTTTAATAACATGATGGTGGAATTGAAATTAATTTGTAATGAGGTTTCCTAAACCCATCAAATGTAGACCCAAAATTTGCTAAACAGTGTTAAACAAAACTATTAAAATGTTAGAGATCTAAACTAAAAACCATAAGAAGAACAACAAAGGCAAGGTAATATGTCAAGTGTGCAAATGAAACCTCAAAGTAACAAAGAAAAATAAAATCACAACACAACACAACTTAGAAGACAACACATTGATGGAAAGGAACACACTGTGCAAACAACATGGTTTGCAACACCCCCTATGAACCACAAAAATGCCACCATTGACCACCAATGTAGATCCAAACACAACTACAGTCACCACAGTAGTCGAAGCAAACAACACAAAGAATTAATGGAGAAAACTAAGGAAATTACTCTAAAGAAAGTGCCACTTAGTCTCTACACATATAGTCAAGCCACTATTGACAATTACAAACATAGAGCCACCATTGGAAATTACAAACAATCACACTTACTGCTCCTTACCTATAGAAATGAATCAACAATGTGGCTCAATGGCCTCCAACGCATTTTTCAGGAAACACGGTTCAAGCACCTAGAAATCCAAGTCACCACTCTGAAAATGGTGTCAGTGACCTAGCAATTCACATGTGCAAACATTATGAAAGATAAAGCTCCAAACCATATAAGCCACAAAAACAATGATGGAGACACCCATACAAGCCACCATCAACAATTCCAAACAAACACACCCTCGAATCACTACAACCTGACAAATAAAATGAAGATTAATGACATAGGAATCTACATGCAAGCATTAAAAAATATAATTCTCCAAACCAATAGTCATAAAAATAATGTCAAAGACACTCACATTGTGAAAATAACATCAATAAATCCAAACAACCATACCCCCAACTTCTTGTCCAGAAAATTCAAGCTAGCAATGTGCACAAGAAATCAACATGCAAGCATTAAGAAAAATAGAGCTCCAAACCAATACCCACAAGAAACATTGCATAAATAAGCCTACAATATAGCTGCACAAGTGTAACCTCAATGCCAACTAGAGTAGAGAGCTCTCTTTCTCTCAACAACAAGTCTAGAAAAAGAATGAACTAAAATGCAAGATGCATGGAGAAGACCTAAGGGATGATGTATCTACATTCATAGATCCAATCAAAACAACAAGCCCTCTTCCTCCCAACAATGAGATGCATAAAGAATGAATTGAAACACAAATGTATGCAATACACCAAGGAGGAAGACACTTCTTGATCTGGATTATTTTCATCACAAAATGAGAGTGGAGATATAATAAAAAAATGCATAGAGATATCGGGGATATCCAATAATATAACAGAAATATATCATATATGAAACCATAAACACAGAGATACAGTAATACACAATTTCTATTAATGAAATAAATGTACAGAGATTGTAAAACTATAGAGTGAAAGACTCGCTAGAATGGTGGCAGCTTATCTCTCAGAAAAGATGTGACAGAAACTCACATTCACAAGAAGATGATTCCAATGAGGCTCTCAAGGCATTTTAAAAATAAACAAGAATGCTAAAAACCCTAGACATCCAAAAACCTAACCCTAGGAAATGAAGCTCCAAAAGTCATGTGGGCCTCGTTTGGGTAAGTTAGTACATCAACTTCCCGGGGTCGTAACTTTTGCATATGATCTTCGTTTTAGGCGCATGATACCCCGTTGGAAAGGTATCGTCGAGGAGATTCATTTTGGGGGCTCAATCGTTCCTTATATTATCATTGAGAATATCGATCCCAGAAAACCTTCATTTAGGCCCTCAAAATGGCCCCGAAAGTTAAAACTGCTAAATATAGTAAATTGCCAAAAATGTCATAAAACTATTTTGAGCCAGTTGGAAAAGGTGAGTGGCCATTGATATAAACCTGGATCACTTCTAGATTCAATACAAATCATTCGTAAGAAAGAATTAAACAAGTTCTATTTCCAACCTCGTTCCCCACCACCCTCCATGTTAATTTGTTTTAATTTTATTTCTTCCAACATAAATTGGTGGTGTTTAAGTAGTCCAATTAACCCTACCACTCAATTAAAAGAAAGAAAAACATAATTTTCAATTTAAAAAGAAAAAATTATATGTATGCACTAATTGTATTAACCTGGGCTAAGTACTCCTCGCAAAATATTCACGCATGGAAAAGTTACATTTTCTTTTCCAACAAAAAATTGCTCATTATATTGATATATAATTGTTTTCATCACTGAAAATGCATCTTGAAGGCCAAGCAATGCTAGTCCAAAGTACCAGTCCAAAGACTTGGAGGTACCAAGGTCCAAAAGAAACCAAACCGATAGTAGTTAATCAAGCTAGCACGTAGGCTACAAAAATGAAACCCCCCGAAAGAGGAAGATTTAACTCTTTTCCCCTCATCATCCGCACCCTAACATCATAAACAAACAACCAAAACAACTGCACGTCCCCAATAAGGACATCAAAGTGTTACCCAACACCGTATGTCCCCAATAAGCACCTCAAGGTGTTACCCAACACCACACGTCCCCAATAAGGACCTCAAATTGCTACCAAACACCAAACACCCTGAGCGAGGACCTCAAAGCTCTGGCCCAAAACCTCTACAGAAATGAGGAAGATAAAAGACAATTGCACCCATAGTCAGTTGTGCAAAGATCCACCACTACCAGAGGAAAGAGAAAACCCCACACATAAACTCCATTGAACATAGCGACTATCGAATAAAAGGAGTCCCAAAACAAGCCCCAGAATGAAAGGCCCAAGAACCAAACTCCCAGAGACGAGATGGAGGAAATAACCACCGAGAATCTGAGCCACAACACCAAGGGATCAAATCATCCCAGACGACAACAACACACACCAGCTTAACGCCCTCCGCAAAAGGCGGGGACTAGTGTTTCCCCAAATCCCCGCACCGACGCAGTAGTCCTAAACAAAAAAAAAACCACAGAAACGAACTCGGCGTTCACCAGCTACATCAATTACAGGCTATGATTGTGGCTGTAGCAGGTTGCGGCTAGGGTAAACCCTAGTCGTAGCCTCTACATCTCGCTTCTTTTTCTATGGAAGGGTAAACAAGTTACTTGTGCAATACCAAAAAAAATATTTATATAACGACGTGTATGGTGCCATCCCTAGAAAATTTTAATTTGCACAACATGGTATAAAATATATACGAACAATTACAAGTTAATGGGTGGGTTGATATGTGACATCGCAGTAAAAAAAATATAATTTTTTTGCATCCAGAATAGCTAGGTGCTCTACAATTTATTATCGGGGAGATATTGTCATGTAAAGTTACATTAAAATTTAATAAAAAATAAAAATAATAATGAGAATATGGGGAGATGTTGTCATGCACAAAATTAATCCATCTTAAATCCAAATCTATCAAGCACTGAAAGGGATCAAATTTATTAAGGTGGAAATATTTTTATCATTTAATATGAAGGAATTAATACATGGAATTAAATCATAAAAAAGTTACACTTTAAGAAATTTGATTCATCTATGTCGAGGTTTTATATGAATCTATAGTGGAATATATAAACAGACTAGGAAAGTTAATTACCACTTATTTAAAAATTGAAAAAATTGAAAAAAATAGTAATAAGGTTAGTTTACAAATGAATTGTAATTTTAGGAATGATTCTTACGGTCTCCAACCCAGGTTCAATTCCTTGTGAAACATGTTGTGCCCTTAAATGGGTCTATAAGAATGCTCCCAATATTAAAAAAATATTGGTCTCCTCCCTATATTCTCTAACCGATTTCAAACATTATTAAGAATTTTATGATCTAAATAATGCAATAAAAATAATTATATATTATGATAATAAATTTTGAAAATAAATTATGTAATAAATAAGTTTATGTTATTTATAATTATAATTATAAATTTTAATAATAATAATTTCTTATTAAATAAGTTATATATTTTTTTAATGTTTAAAATAATAATAATTAATAATATTTAATAATAATAATTATAATTAAATAAAAATTATTTTCCAATTTAATTTAAAAATCCAATTAAAATTGATATAATTATAATAAATTAATATTAATGAAATCTTAGAACCGCACATATACTTTGCATCCCTACATCTATCTAGGGAGTCAACAATGTATTAGTATTACATAATATTAATTAATGAAATTTTTACAAGTCATGGATACTTTGCATCAATACATGTAAAAGTCAACAATTTTTCATTTTTTACTATATGAGAACATCGTGTGAGGTTCAATCTCTTTATGATTAAGATATTTAATATTTGATTAATCAATATAACCTAATTTTTCATTTTTTACTATATGAGAACATCGTGTGAGGTTCAATCTCTTTATGATTAAGATATTTAATGCTTGATTAATCAATATAACCTTTTGTCCTTAATATATGACTAGATGTCCATGAATTATATTTTAGGAGTCTAGACAAAGATATTTAATGACAAAGATATTTAATGCTTGATTAATCAATATAAACTTTTGTCCTTAATACATGACTAGATGTCCATGAATTATATCTTAATACATGACTAGATGTCCATGAATTATATTTTAGGAGTCTAGACAATTTATTATAGAAATTATATAATAATAGTTTTTAAATCAAATTACTATAATACATTATTATAGCAATTATATAGTAATAGTTTTTAAATCAAATTATTATAATGTGTATTAATTTTTAACTCAAATTATTATAATTTATATTAATAAATAGTTTTGATTTAGTTTTTAAATCAAATTATTATAATTTGTATTGGTAAATAATTCTGATTTGATACGATTTAAAGAGTATTTCTTAATATATATATATATATATATATATATATATATATATATATATAATTTCAAAGATATTTTATAATGTTATGCCATCTATATTGTACAGGAAGAAGACGACGATTGTTTACAGAATTGATTGAGCCTAATTTATAATCGACAGATTCGATGCCCTTTCAATCATTCACTAGCACAATAACTTTGGTTTCAACGCATTATACCAATAGTGAGAATACAAGGCCCCTCATGTATTGTCAAAATTGATTATAAACAAGACCATAAGGCAATGTCGTTTTCTCACACACACATGTAACATTTTAAAAGTTAGTTCCAAAACCCTTCGATTGTATTTTATTATAAGATAAAGTATTCACAACCCAAGTCAAACAAGCTATTGGGCCTTGAACATGAAGTTAATTGAAGTTGTTAAGGGACTAGTCTAGGATTTTTGGAATGAAAAGACTAAGTCTTTATCCCATCAGAAGGATGTGGTATAGTAAAGAAGAGATTACAGTGGCCATGAAATCCACATTAAGCACTTTCTTAACATGACATATATAGAATTCTATGAGAGATTCAAGAATGAGAATATTGAATAAAATACCAAACTTTCAATGCTAGGATTTATATGGATAGAACAAACCCTATCATGACATTACAAACTATAGGCTCATTAAACTCATGTGCTATTATAACATAATCAAACCCTAGGCATTTGCATTGAAATATCCTTGCATAATTCAAATATCCATATATATTTCAAAATTTGAAATGTCCATTAGTTAGTTCTTTCCATGCTTTTAATAACCTTATCTAAAGCATGAATATATGTTGTAACAAGATAATTAGTTTAATGATTAGTTTTCATAAATATACACAACTGAAACTCTATTACGTTGAAGTATATGTGGATCACTTCATTTGAAAATGATACTTCATTAGGTGTGAATAATCCATTTCAATGGACATTGAAGGAAATTGCAAACATTTGATGCTAGGTTTTATATTTATAGTACAAACCTTATCATCACATTATCAAGTCCTTGACTCAATTGAATATATTGCTTAGTTTGGTTTTTATGCTCCAAGCACAAATTATCCATGTGTCCCTAAATGGCTTCAGGAAGCGAGTTGCAACTCATCATAAAATGATAATTGAGATTTAGATTGATGAATTTTCAATTCCATTGGACTGGTGACATTGGATTACAACTAGGGGTGCCCATATGCCATGATTCTATGGCCTAGAGTTTGTTTTATTAGATGATGTCAATAACTAAGGTTTTTTTCAGTAGCATGCAATATATTTGTTGCATTAAAGGGTCAATTTTTTAAAACTATAGATCATGAGCATGTGGACAATGTTCTCATGTCATCCTTTCCCAAACATACTTGTAGGAGATTACAAATCTCAATTCTTAATGCTCAATTTGGTTTTTATGTCCTCGACACAATTCACCATGTGTCCCTAAATGGATTTAGGAAGTGAGTTGTGACTCTTCACAAAATTATAACCATGAATATAATTAATGAACCATCGATTCCATCGGACTTGTGGAATCAAATTTTAGCTAGGGGCACCATTGTCCCAGGAGTCCATGGTCGAGAGCTTGTTTTATGTGATGATTTTGGAACTACGGTTTTCTAAATAGCATTAAATTTTTTGCATTAAAGGGTAAATTTTTGAAATATCTTCCCCTAAAGCATGTGGAAAGTGTGATCATGTCGACCTTTCCCAAAAAACTTGTAGGAGCTTATGACATTCAATTTTATTTCTTTCTAGTGATTTTATACCCGAGAACAAATCTCCATGTTTCATTTAGAAGCTTGACTTGAACGTAATAGGGGGCACAAAATGAAATTTGACAATTAAAAAATGCATTTCATTGGTTGAACACATCTATTTGAATGGGGTCATCCTCCCCGTGTAGTCAAAGAGGTCGAGTGCACAGCCCTCAAATTTTGACTCATGTATAATATGATATGAATATTCTAATGTAAGTTGTAGAAATTGTGCATTATATATGTTGAATGACTATTCTAATAAAAAAGACTCCATGTGTCATATGGTTTCTTCTTGTTTGGAGAGATAAATTGTGATTCATTTTTTTTTCTCCCAATATGAACTTAAATACACAATATTTAGTTTATTATGTGATAAATTACTTAAGTAGAAAAAACATAACATAAAAATGAATGTAAAATCAATCATATGCATATGGACACAATAAATTGGATAATAACTCAACTCAACATCCTTAACATAAGAGATGCATTTCCCATAAGTCCATGATCTGAATTACATAAGTGTATAAATTTGTGAATATGGAAAAACTAAGAAGAAGAAGATCCAACGTGACAATTGGACTCCCATACTATGTTGTCCATCCATGTCAATGCACCTGCATTGAATTGAAAGAGTGCATTGGTGACCAAATGGTGTACTTCAATGACGTTGGTCTATGTGGGTTTACAAAAATAAATGAGCTTCTTATCTTGTTCTATATATACACCCATCAAATTCATCATGAATGTCATTCATCATAAACATCAAATAAAATGAACCATAACCATAATAAAAAACTAAACCATAAAGAATTCATTATGCATGTCTAAATCCATTTATCTATATTAAAAATTGGTCCAAGTATTCTTTTTTAACAAAATGTCATGTCTTTCCCACGATACATAATGGTGCTTCGTGCCCAAACATGAAAGAATTGAAGTTCATTTCCTATACACCTTAAATGGAAGCCATGCCGAAAATATCAGATCATGGATGAGATATGCAAGGTGTCACTCATTGACCCCCACTGCCCTCACCACTTCCAAGTACTTATCCAAAGATGGTCTTCCTCTTCTTTGAGTTGGAGGAAGTTTGAGTCTTCTTGCATCTAGGAGTTGTGGGTCTTTCTAGATACTAGAAAGGACACACCATACATTGAATATTTTTTTCCATAGTTCTACCGATATTCACACTTAACAAATAAAAATAGAATTCAATCTAACAGAACTCACCATAGGTGAGATCATGAGTTGTGAGGGAATTTACCTCCTTCGTGTCCCTAGCCTCTTAGTGATATCTCCCTGTAGTAATTACAATAATGAATTAATGAAAAAAATCAAAATCCCTAAAATCAATTCCATGTATGTTGGAAAATAGTTTCATCAACTAATGATATCACTATGAATATGTCAACCATTGATGGATATTGGTTAGGAAGAAAATCACTCGTCTTGACAACCTAATTTGAGGAAGCAATGGGGGATGGGGTGGATGTAGTTGCAATAACCATAATTTTATCCATTGTAAATGTAACAAAAGTATATGAAATGGTAGTCGTGCAACTTTAGCTAGTACAATGGTAGTTGGTGCAATGGTTCTTGGTGTAATGCTAGCTACTACAATGGTAGTTGCAACAACAATGAATGCAAGAAGCGAGGGTAGAGTAGGGAAGAATAGTGTGGGGAAAATTAGTGCAATGATAATATATGCATGGAATGGGAAAGGTGGTGGGGGTGGGTGGTGATAAACCCCTAGTGGTTGTAGGATTGGATGAAGTACCGTGAGGGGGGTGGGAGAAGGAATGCCAAAAGTTGGGATAGGGTAGCAAGGGACCCAAGCCACCTTATATTATGGTATGAATGACATGTTGGCATGTTTTGTTGGAAAGAGTGTGATTGTCATTGATGGCAAGAACAAAATGTGGAGAAGAAAGAAGCATAAGCTTAGGAGGAGGACCGAACAAGAAGCAGAGATCACAAATCAGAAAGGAAAGCATAGTACAATAGCTATTGAAGATTAAATTTCAAAAGAGATGGTGTGATAAAACTAAGATCAAATCAAGACCATCGGATCTGCAAGCCAGATCAACGGCAGGGATGAATTGCGGGGAGCAAAAGATGAATTAAACTACTCTCTAGTTACAATCCCGTAATCTATCTAGATCGTCAGATCTGATATCTTCAAATATCTATGAATGCGGTTGATCCAAAAAACAATGAGTTTAAGTCAGATTCAATCATGTCTGTTGAATGCGCAATCGCCAAATCTACGGCAGGGATGAATTGCAGAGATTGAAAGGAGAATTAAACATCACGCTTGTTCTCATCTTGCAATTAATCAGAACCATATGATCTTATATCTTTGAAGATCAACGATTGTGGTTAATTCATCAATAGCGCACATCTTCCCATTGTGGAGTTGGGCAGGGATGATTTTAAGGCTGGAAATTTATTTTAAAATGTAGAAACCTTGGTGAATCTTACTAATCTTTCATATGCCAACTGTAAATGTTTGGCGATATTTTTGTAAAAATATTCAAATTGCTAAGGGTTTTATATAGTTTGTATAAAATTTTGGCAACTTTTAAGGTAAAATAATTTTATCCTATACAATTTGGACGAATCATTTTTAGAATGACGAATATTTTTTTTGGAAAAACCATGGAAAATTATCCCATGAGCGAAATTTAGCCCCTAAAATCATCCCTGGGGTTGGGTGACGAGTTAAAACACTCACAGATTGTGGTTGCAGAATCATTATTGATCAGGGATATGTTTTAAGAAACTTCACAAGCATTGGATCACTTTTGAGTGGAAGGATAGGGTAAGCGAGAAAAACGTTTGACAATTCAATTATGCGAATTCTCGTCAGCCATCGGATCACTTTAAAGTGGAAGGACAAGATAAGCTAGAAGAGCCACAACATTGACAGATCAAGCTGTCAATCTAAGAAACCGATCGATGAACAAAATTTATTTCAGGTTTAAAGTTGCGAGGAGGTTATGCTCCAGAATGTTTGATATGTGAAATACTCGAAGCCCAAAAATCCGAAATGAATTAGGACCGTCGAATTTGGAGGAAAAACGAGGATCATTGGTTCAAGGCTATTGGTCAGCAGACCACATTAGGAAAATGGCATAGTGGTAGACCATGTCAACAGACCACGTCAACAAATACGCATGGCATAATCAAGTGATGACAAGCATCAAGCGAAAATTGGCTTGTGCCATGTTAACAAGTGGCGTAAGCAAGTTATGTCTCTCTGAGAGAATTGCTTTGGGAGTTTCACCACCAAGAAATGTCAAAAGTCTCGAATTCCCGAAGGACGAAGGTCTGAAGTCACTCTCAGTCGTCGATATAAGATACTATCTTGACTATTAGATCAAGGACACTTGGCATAGTCAGAGAACGACAAGTGTCAAGTTGAAATCATCATTTCAGGTACGTGCAAATCACGAATCAGAGTGACAAGTGGCAGCTTCTTGGATCATGACATGTCATCAAGTGACATAAGAGTTACGTCACTCTGGGAGTTTTTCTTCGGGAGTTTTACCACCAACACTTGCCTGAAGACCCGAGGTCTCGAATGTCGAAGACCCAGAGTGGACACGAGACGTTTGATCTGAAGATCACTTCGGGAGAAGTCTCATCCTTCGATCTACTACAGTGGAAGGATAGTGTAAGTTAAAACGTTAACCGACAGCAAGAGGTCTCCACCGTTTATGACTTACCGAGAAGGTGATCACTCTGGAAGAAAGAATGGGTTGAGACTCGAAATATCTTAGGTCCGAAGACCCAAAGGAGATATCATTTGTCGATCTTGTGTTCGGTTGCATTCTCAACCGTTGATCAAAACACAATGGAAGGATAGCATAAGCATAATAGACGAAGTCCCGTAGTAAAAGGTGGCCATACATCTCGTTGTTTAATTAAGTCTTGTCCATTGGATTAAGAAATTAAGGATGAATGTAAGGATTAACGCTAACCATTGATTTGGTTCTGAGGTGTAATGTGAACCATCCGATCTCTTTGGGAATTCTAATTCATAAGTTTCAAAAGGTTTGAAACCCAAAATTTTTGAAGGGAAAAGTGTCGAAGTTACGACAGTCGTCCATTTCTAGAGAATGAATCATGGTCGTTGAATTGATAAGCACTCAAGCGCTCTATTAATCCCAGGCATATGGTCACCACGAGTGATCACGTGAAGGAAGGGGTTTAGAATCCAAAGAAGCCATAATTGATTGGTTGTAACTGACAGAGAAGACGAAGAGTTTCGATTGTTTGAGAAGCTAAAGAATCTAATCATAATGCTCACTGATGATGAACACATGGTGCGAACCACAAGAGAAGATGAAGAGTTGTCATGATGATCAGGAAGATTACTCGATGTGAGAAAAAGATGTAGAATAAAGAAGTGAATGCATTCTGCTAGTCAGCTATGGAGTCATAAGGAAGAGATGCAGTGAACGAACTGTAAGGATGAACAGTGACACAGTGAAGAGAATGCAGAGGAATAGTATGTAGAAGTCAGATGGCACACATAGTATAAAACGCAGAAGAAAAGAAAGCATAGCGAGTGAGCAGAGAGACACTAATGCAAGCAGAGTAGAGCGGTGTAGCAGAACAATGATGAGACTGGTAATCCATAGATAAATGTTGTATCACTATGATAAGTTCAAGAAAAAAAAGATGTAGGGAGGTGCTAGGGAGGACTGGTGTCCTCATATTTTCAAGTGGGTTCTTGAACACATGGAGTTGTAGCTTCCATCTAGTTGCAGCCATAAAAATTAGGGTGGTAAGGTGGTGCAAGGGAGAACTATTGTTCTCTATTATACAGGTTGGTGACTGTGTGACTGGAAGTTGGTGCTTCCATCTAGTTGGTGTTGGAAAACTTACAGAGTTTGTTCTTCCTTCTAGTGGATGCTAGAGAAACCATGGAGTTGGTGCTTCCTTCTAGTGGGTGCTAGAGAAACCAGAGAGTTGGTTCTCTCAGCAAGTTGTTTCTTATAAAACAGAGGTTGTAGTCTCAAGAAGAGTTGGAGCTCATAAGAATTATAATGTATAGAAAATATAGGTTACTTATCATATCAGGAAGAAGAGGTTTTTCTCTTTATGGGTTTCCTCAGGAAATATATGTCTCTATATATTTCATGTGTGTGATTGATGTTGAATATTCTATTGCTTGTTGTGTTTCTTATTGTGATCATTATTGAGTGTTTTGTAAATATTTTAAAATGGGCATGATTGTTTAAGCACATTAACAATTGATTCACCCCCCCTCTCAGTTGTCCAACAATTGGTATTAGAGGTGGTTCCTTTTATCTAAGGGTATATTTTAGAGCTTAAACATGACTAGCCATGAAGGAAATTCAACCAATAATCCCCCCCCCCCATTCAATGGAACAAACTTCTCCTTCTGGAAAGTTAGCATGAGAACCTACATAATGGCCCTAGGTGCATATGTCTAGGATGTGGTAGAGACTGGTTATGTAAAGCTAGTTCTACTAGATTCTAAGGATGACAAGCTAGAATTCAGTTTCAATGCTAAGGATATGAATGATATTCTGAGTGGGCTTGCAGAAACAAAATTTGTAAAAGTTATTCACTTAGAATATGCCAAAGAAATGTGGGAGAAACTCATTAGTAGTTATGAAGGTAATGAGAAGGTAAAGGATGCCAAGCTTCAAACCTACAGATTACAGTTTGAACAGATAAAGATGAAAGAGGATGAAACTGTTGGGAATTACTTTCTAAGAGTTGAAGAACAAGTAAAAGCAATGATAGGACTTGGTGAAAAAATTGAGGATGTCTCTTTAGTTCATAAAATTTTGAGATCTCTGCCAGATAGGTTCAACCCAAAGGTCTCTCCTATAGAAGAACTTAATGATCTAAAATCTCTGTCTATTGACCAACTCCTAGGAAATATGACTTCCTATGAAATGAGGATAGGTAAAGATAAACCCACCTATAGAGAAGCATCATTTATAGCAGATAAGAATGAGGATTCTGAGCCTAATGAAATTGAAGCAAAATTTGTGAGAAGACTAAAGAAAGGATCAGGCAAGTACCAAGGAAATTTTCCCTTCAAATGTTTTAACTATGGAAATATAGGTCACTTTGCATCCAAGTGTCCACAAAAGAAACATGATCATAATTCCGAAGGTGAAAAGAAGTACAAACCCAAGATATTTGGTAAAACGAAAAGTCTATGTGTAAACAATGATGACTCTTCAGAAGACACAGATAGTGAATCTTCCTGTGAAGATAAGATTAATGAATTTATGCTTATGGCCAAAGAGGATTATGATAATAAAGGAACAAGAAGTGATTTTGACGATGAAGAAGCTGTGGTTGACTTGGAAGGAGAACAAATCAATGCTCTAGAATAAATTGCTAGACTCAGATCTAAGAAGAAAAAGAAAAAACAATTGTTGATACAGTTCGAGAAAGACAATAAAGGACTTGATGAAGACTTTGCCCTGCTAAAAGTGGAATTAGAAGAGGCAAAGAAAATAGAGGACATTCTAAAACAACGACTATCATAAAATAAATCAAGATGTGAAGCCTTGGAAGAAGAGGTACTAAAAACTAGAAAAGAGATGGAGAAGTTTAAAACATTGTATCTCCAAAATCTTCCAATGATTAAATCCACGACAAAACTTAACGACATTCTGAGAAAACAAAGATCTCCTTTGTTGAAGACTAGTTTAGGTTATGTAAATGGTTCAAGCAACAAACAACCAGAAAGTAAAGAGCCAGTAAAGATGATCAAGTTCCAAGTCAACAAACAATCAAACCATGAGAATACTCTGTCACCAAAATCTAATAAAGACAAGATGATCCCTGATAAAAAACAAAGATATCAAAAGATGGAGCAACAAATGCCAAGAAGAAGGCCATCCTTCAGGTACCAAAATTTCTTCCATGGCTACTATTTTTACTGTTCTAATTTTGGTCATAAGATTGTAAATTATCAAATTAAGTTTAGAGACATGCAACTAAGGAGGTCAAGAAATAAACAATCTTTACAACATAGAACTAAGAATCCAATGAATAGACAACGTAGAAGCAATCACTTTGACCTAATGAACAATGAGATCAAATGCTATAACTGTCATAACTTCGTCCACAAAGCTGCAAACTTTCATTTGAAGAAGTACAAGGTAGATCCAAGGATCAATCCTTTAGCTAGAAATGTCAGCACATGGAAAAAGAAAGATAGTGAAAAATGTGGTCTTGTACTTTCATCTTGAAAACAAAAATATCCATGGTATATAGAAAGTGGATGTTTCAAGCACATGAATGGAGACAAGGATAAGTTTATGTCTATAAGTAAATTCAAAACAAGAAATGTAACCTTTGGAAATGATGAACCAGGTAAAATCAAGGGTAAACAAATGGTGAGTTTGAGTAATGGTAAAGGAAAATCCCAGGATGTTCTCCTTGTAGATGGGATGAAGCATAATTTTCTCAGTGTAATTCAAATGTGTAACAGAGGATGTGAAGTGGTGTTCACTTCCAAGGATTGTAAGATAAAATCTGTAAATTTAGGTCAAGTGGTGGTTAAAGGCATAAGAACATAAAATACTGTATATGTGCTAAAAGAAGATAAATAATAGTGTCATATAAGAAAACATGATGAAATTTGGTTATGGCATAGGAGACTTGGACATCTAAAATTTGACCACTTAATCAAGCTCAAAAATATTGAGGCAGTAAAAGATCTTCGAAGAATATCAAAGCCACAAGACTCTATCTGTAAACCCTGCCAAGCAGGAAAGCTAACCAGGACACAGTTTAACTCCAAGAGCTCTGATTCAACAGAGAAACCACTCCAATTAATTGATATGGATTTATGTGAACCATCAAGATAGGAAGGCACAGGGAAGTAAAAATACTTTATGTTGATCATTGATGATTAATGGAGACTTACTTGGGTTTCTTTTCTCAAAGAAAAAGATGAAGCATTTGAGAAATTTAAAATATTTAAGGCTTTAACTAAGAATCAAACAGGAAAGAGGTTAAAGGAAGTAAGATTAGACAGAGGAGGAGAATTTATGTCAATTGAATTCAAGGAATTTTGTGATAAACATGGGATTGTTGACGGGCGAAATTGACCATCCGTCAACTGGGAGAGTGGAACCGGTCCGGGGTTGTCTAATAACCCAAGCCATTTGGAATGGACCACCCTGGCGAGTTTAACGGTTCCATTGTCCGCCCTAAGGTCTCGTATGGAAACCAAAGAGAAATGATTTGAGTTAAGAAATCTAAAGGAAAACTAGAAACTAATAAAACAAAGACAAATAACTAAACTAATAAAGGAAACTAGAAACTAATAAAGAAAACTAAACTAACTACACTAATCTAACTATAAATTACTAAATACTTATATATACAAGATACTATGATGATAATAATTCAAATCAACTACCTAATTATCAGCTATGATATTCCTTATTCACAAATATACAATATGGACAAACTACTGATTTAGTTAAAACCTGCAAAACTCATGTGTTCGCTGCCCTGAGACAGCCAAGGGTCTCTTTTGATTTTTTGTGTTTATGAAACAAAAAGAAAGCTAACTGAAATTAGACAATCTAACATATATTACTGAAATAAAACAATCTAATATAAATCTAACTAAACTATCATTTATATTATACTACTTAATCAAAGCAATAAATATCTAACTATTTGACCTGGAAATGCTCCAAGTCTGTCTTGTGCAAGATGACTTCTTAAGCTGGTTGGAGGAAGAAATTCACACCATTTGGTCCTTAAGCCTCTCGAAAACGATTAGCTATGCTGCTTCTTGAAGTATGTTACAGGACAAACAAGACATAAAAGAAATCATAACAGTTTTATAATGATAAATCCCCTGCAAAAGGGAAACCTATTGTGCAACAAACTTATATAACAATTCAATTAATGAAGAAGACAAAGCTATAATTCATAAAATGAATCAACAACTGTTATGTTCTTTATCTCTTAGGAAGCAACAAGATATGTCTAACAGTAAGAAATTATATAACTTGTATTTGATTTAGATAACAAAGTAATACTAAACCATAGACAAAATGATATACAAAACTTGGAACAAAGTTTCGATATATTGAAAAGCAAAAGCTATAACAACGCATGAATTCTGCTCCAGTTTGAATCAGCATTACATATCCTTGTTCTTCCAAAACTGATCATAATAGATTATTACAAAACCATAGGTTTATATAGGTTTCTCACATGGTAAAACATCCTTGTGAATAATAGTAAACAGTTTTATAAAATCTGGGAATAATCCCAAAATCCCTTAAATTAAGTAACTAAAATGAAGGTGAAATCCTTAAGATATCTTCCAACTGCTCCTCATATCTATTGCAAATTCGAATTTACCTGTAATAGACAAAAAACAACAAGTTAGAAAGATATTTTCTTGATAAAATGGCTAAAAATTTGCTCCTATAGACTAGCTACATAATCAACTGATTCTGTAGCTGGTCTAAATTGAGAAAAGACCTGTTTTAAATTAATTAAAACATAACAGAAATATATTAAAACAAATATTTGATTTACTAATTAAAAAGAAAAGAAATCATTTCAATCACAACAAACCAAAATTGTTATGCTAATTTAGAACAAACAAAATCTTAATTTAATCTATTTCAATCAAAACAAAAATCAAATAAATCTTTGCAACAAAATCCATCCATATAGAGGCCAAAAATCCTGCATCCATTTATTTTGCAAATCAATAAATCCATTTAGAATTGAGTGTAGGGAGTTAGAGGTGAAAAATCTTGCCACCAGATCCAAAGCATACACCAACAGCTTCAGCATTGGTAATTAGATTGAACTCACACCACTCCTGAAGGAAGCCACAACACCAATTTCCCACCTACATCATTTTATTTTCTTGTCTTCAAAACTACATTCATGGTTACAAGTCAATGTACCTTGCTTTTCTTTCACTGTCAATTATTGAACTTCATCTCTTCCATCCATTGCTACAGAAAGATCCTGGTTGTTTGTGTGTAGTCTCTGTTTTTTCAAAGCTTTCAGGTCCATGGTAAATAGAATCTAGTCTAGTAAGCACTCGCTTTTCTTTGGGGAAATCAACTGCTTCATGTCCCACAAAATCATTTGCTGAAAGAGAGGAACAAATGATTTCTGAATTTTCACATTCAGGCCTTCCTGAAGTAGTGCTCACTGGAGTTGGGGAATCAT
>ML778748.1:549918-570657 GCA_009831015.1 Picea engelmannii
AAAGTTTTGTCCATAATCATCCGTATTTGTTACCTGCAAGTCATTTTACTCATTTCCATATTAGTAATTAGGGTTAAATAATGAATAAACATAAAAAATCCACTTTTGACATAGTAAAAAGTAAATAAAATAAATCCATAACATATTTTACCATATCATTTTACCCTTTTACCATTTGAGTTCAAAAAACCTCCATTTTACCTTCTACGTTCAGTGTTGATTTCTGGGAGCTTCGGGCGATCATTCCATGAGCCGTCTGAATCATTTTGGTAAGCTTTCCATTCTCTACCTTTTCATGGTTCAAATTTATGATTTATTTTGTTAAAATTCAAGTTTTAAATTGATTTTTTAAACCCTATGCGTGTAGAGGAATTCTCACAGGCTGCCCATACGGGACCTGTGAGAATGCCTCATTCTTGCAGGTGGGCCTAAGGCAGCCTGCGAGAAGTTCACACTGCATGCAATAGGCCACCTGCGAACAACGCAAAGTTTAAAAATTTATGCAACGTTTAGCCAAAAGAAATAATTTTTCCATGTTTAAGATTATTAACCATCTTCATATGTTTCTCATGCAGGTTAATAGCCATCATCATGTCGCTTGAATGGCGAGAATGAGAACACGAGGAAGATAATACAAACACTGAAAATCACCCTCCTACCATTGATGCCTTAAGAGATTGCGGTCTCTTGAAATATTTCCGCATCCCGGGCATGAGAGCCCAAGCTCGATTGCTGGAATACTTAGTTCGGATGTGGGATCCGGACCAACAAGTTTTTAATGTCGGAGCTCACACATTGACTATTGACATCGAGGACATCTATTTCTTGACTGGGTTATCCAGGCGAGGGTCCTATGTCATTTTGACCGGTAGCTGAAGGGGTGGTTTAAAAATGTGTGAGTATTACCGCCAGTACTGCGTGCCTGAGGTAGAACGACAGAAAGGGAAAGTGGAAATTTGGGGAGTGACTGATTTGACTCTCCGCACCATTCTCTTTACCATTGCTCGTATGGTGGGAAGTGTTGCTCTGCATATGGCTCTGCAAAGCTATTTTCAGTATGCCATCGAGTGTACTAAGCCCCAGGTATTCAACTGGGCTGATGCAGTTTTACGCAGTCTCAAGAAACAACTGACGAAATGAAGTCGTGGAGATCTAAAACAGTTCAGATATGGATCTTTGTTGGTGTCTTTCTTCTGTGAGAGGGTCCCTGTGTTTAGACTTCAGGCTGAGTGGCACTTTTCAGGTCCCATAGATCCACGGTTGTTACGATGGTGTCAACTCATGGCCCGACATGTGGCAGGACCGATCGTCAGGTATGACGATCTCTTCTTCGACTGGCTTCAAGGCCAGGTGTTGATGGTAGAAGATTATGCATACGCTGGCTTGGATTTCCATGGGATCCTGACCTTGCACTACCTAAGGATGCACAATGGGGAAACCTCGGTAAGAAGCACACCAATTTTATTTTTTAAATGTTTTTGTATTTTTAACATATTTAAATGTTTTTGTTTTATAGATTTATCTGAAGACCAACACTAAATTTTTATTGATAACATAGACATTGGGGCATATAGACCTGCTGGTAGTTCTCCTCTCCAGCGTTCAGGAGAGGCAGTAGTAGCAGTTCCATAGTACGTCGAGGACTATCTGATAGTGGAGCAGAACTTAGAGGGTCTGATGGCCGACGTTCGAGATATGACTCTGGAGGATATTCCACAACGCGATCAACGTCACACTGTGGGAGTCTCTGCCTCTATGGGTCAGTTTCTCCGCAGAGTTGCTAGGACCTTAGTGTGTTATCGTGAACATCATCCTTGATGTCATTATGTAGAAGCTATGAGCTTCAATTTTGATATTTTGGTCTTCGGACACATTTTGTAAAAACAAACTTTGATCGTTATATATATATATATATACACAGTTTCTACCGACTTACTTTACATTGTGTCCATTTTAATGTGTTTGATTTATAAGTGATTTAAATTCCTGTCCAATACATAATTAGCTAAAGCATCTGTCAATGTATTAAGACATCTAGGAATGTGTTGATATTCAATGTGATCAAAATGTCATTCCAAGAGGCGAATCCACAAATATACCCTCAATAAAGTAGGACTTCCAATAGAATATACATTACTGAGTTGTAGTACTACCAGCTGCGAGTCAAGTTGGAAAACCAAATGACGAATTCCAAGAGAGATAGCATCAACCAGTAATTCCATAATGGCACTATACTCTACAATGTTGTTGGTTTCTCGGCCAAGACATACACCTCGTAAAGATATAAGCTCGTTTGTTGGGGCATAGATTTCCCAGGCAGCGGAAGCTAGGTTCTGAGTACTACGGCTAGCACCGTCGGCGAAGCCAATATAAGGTAGCGAATACTCTGACATGTGGCAATCAAACACAACGACACGTAAGGGCAGAGACCAGATAACGTCAAAAGAAAAACTAAAAGTAACACACACACGCAGTATGATACATAAAATACAAATACTCATGCATAAATAACTTATGCATAGTACTTCTTCAAGTGCAACCCATTTCTGGGTTCACTCAAAGGTACACCATCATAATCAACTAGCTCATACACTCATTTTTCCAAAACTTTGCTAACAATGTAAGGCCCACTTCACATTGGTTCGAATTTCCCAGCTCCTAAGACATCTTTATCTTGTTCATACAGAAGAACAAGATCTCCTTCAGAGAAGACACGAGGTTTGACATGCTTGTCATATTGTGCCTTAACGCGTTTCTTCTGGGTTTCGATTACAAGAGTAGCATCACGGAGAGTCTCGTCTAATCACATCAAATACAACAGACGTTCCTCTTTGGCAGAAGTGTTAGGTAAGAGCTCTACAGCTAGCTTCAAAGATGGTATTTCACATTCTATTGGCAGAATGGATTCCATGCCATAAACTAATCGAAAAGGTGTAAATCCCGTGGCAGACTTAACAGATGTCCTATATGCCCACAATGCTGAAAATAACATCATGTGCCGGCTACTTTTATGGATTCCTATCATCCGTCAAATCATAGTTATCAGAACTGTATTGATTGCTTCGACCTGGCCATTGGCCTGTGGATAATAGGGTGTTGAGCTATCATGGCGAAGGCCCAACTTCTCTGTAAGTTCAGACATCATATAATTCCTGAAATGACTGTCGTGATCGGTAATGATAGCCTAAGGAACACCAAAACGAGTGATGACATGGTTGAAAAGAAATAACGCTGCAGTCTTCCCAGTATTATCAAATGTCGGCATCGCCTCAGCCCACTTAGTAAAATAATCAACAACTACAATAATATAACCATGCCCCCCGACCGAGTGAGGGTGACATGTCATGAAATCAATGCCCCATTTGGCGAAAGGACCGACTGAGACTACAGGATGAAGGGGAGCAGGATGTGATCGAATCTTCTGATTATAGGTCTGGCAGGCATGACACTTCTGAACAACAGTAATGCAGTCCTTGAACAAGGAGGGCCAAAAGTAACCGGCATGTAAGATCTTCTGGGTAGTAGCATACCTAGACATATGACCACCACATGCTCCTGAATGGCATTCATTCAATGCTTTCTCAGCTTCTTCAAAAGTCAAACAATGCCGAAAGACAGAGTTAATAATTCAACGGTAAAGAGTATCGCCGAGGATAATATAATGATGTGCTTGATAATGGACGCGACGTCGTTCATTACTGGACAAAGCAGGCTGGAAAGTTTGAGTTTGGAGATATATAATGATATCTCTGTACAAAATATCATCGATACTGATAAGGAAAAGTGATTTGTCTGGTAACGAATCAACTGCTACATTTTTCGTGGCAGAGTGGGGAAAATCACAAATTAACTCCGCGAAAACTAAGGATTTCTTCAACGTGGCGCAATCGAATTCCAAGTCGAACTCCTAGAGAATGACAATCCACTTGGAGTACTTGCCCCCCAACAATTGACATGTCAATATATGTTGCATGGGGTTACAATGTGAAATCACTGTAGTCTTCCTGGAGAGAATATAATGACGAAAACGTTGAACTGCTTGAACAACAGCCAAAGCCAGTTTCTCAACATGTTGGTACTTGAGTTTCGTTGATGATAGATTTCTACTTAAGTAATAGATAACATGTTCATCGTGGTTATCATCCTCCTGAACAAGGACCATGCAGATAGTATAGTCGGAAGCAGCTAGATAAAGAAAGTAATATCGACTATAATCTGGAGGGAAAAGAAAAGGAGATTTCGTGAGGGACAACTTTAAATCTTCAAAAGCGTTGTTAGCAACCTTATCCTAGACAAACTCTGAACCTTTCTTTAGAAGACGTGTAAAACCCCAAGTAATCTCAGCATAATTCGGGATTAAGCGACGAAGAAAGTTTGCTTTCCTCTACAAACTTTGTAACTGGTGCAGTGAAGAAGGAGGAGGGAGATTAAGAATTGCCTCAACCTTAATAGAATCTACCCAGATCCCATGACGTGAAACAATGAAACCAAGGAGACGGTCGGATTCTACGCAAAAGACACATTTATGAGGATTCAGGCGAATGCGATAGAATCGACAATGAACAAAAATTGCTTGGATATGATTAGGGTGATTGAATCGACATAAAGAGTGAGCCGGAAAATTGTCCAAATAAGTCATGCCCAATATCTTGATCTCATTTATTCGCAAATGGGAACATTGTAAGATTTGATACCTGACCTACCCCGTCCTGGTACTTCCAGCACTTCAAATACTCCAGCTGCCTCGCATGCAGCTGATGGTGTGATTGGTTATACTAATACCCACTCACATTCTGTTTCGACTACAACCCCTAAATCCAATTCTTCTAATGTTGAGAATGCTCCGTCTCCTTCTCCTCTCACCGGTAAAACCTCTGAAGTGAACGATGTTCAATCTACACCGACCGGAAAAATTAAATCAAAGAAAGGGAGAGGAAAGAATAAGGAGAGTAAAAATAATAATCAAAATGAACAAACCAAAACCCCTCCTGTTGAAGACCGGGATAAGCGCAAACCCCGCTACCCTTTCCTTATATGTGGTGACGATCACTACACGATGGATTGTCCTAGACGCGCCGAGGTTAATAAGTTTCTTCAAGGAACTCCCAAACCCTCCACGCCGAAAGTCTTGTCCCAACCCTTCCCGTCTCAGAAACATGCTTCCTTAGTCATTCATGACCAACCGTCTACTTCTACGACATCATATGTTTTGATGTGCACCGGTGATTCTAAGAACAATGACGTTGCCATCGCAACTAGAGCTAAAGACTATACTCATTCTAAGGAGAAGGTTGACGATTTACCTCCTGATCTGGTACAAGCCTCTCCACCAAATCCACCTACGAACAGTCCTCTTCATCTCGAACGATCGAGTCTTGATACAGTCCAATGACCTCCAAAAGGTGTCGTTAAGAAGTCGGCATTCAATCCTCATGCTCGTGCAACCCAGAACTATAGCATAGTCGAAGATCTGGCCCAAGCACTTTCAGCGATGTCTGCCCTTGAAGTCCTTCAGTATTGTCCTATGCAACGAAGGGCTCTGTTGAAAGCCATAGGTGGAATTGATCCTACCGATATGAACTTGATAGTCTTTGACTTGGACGACCATGTTCCAAGGTTACCCCCACAACTTTCTTTTCAGATACAAGTTATTGTCTCCGACAAGAACATTTGTCGAACTGTTGGTGATGAGGGTGCCTCTATGTGTGTAATGTCTTTTACCTGTTGGAAAGCCATTGGCTCTCCTCCGTTAACTGAATCACAAAATACCTTGAAAGCCTTCAATGGCTTGAGTTTTAAGCCTTACAGTGTCCTTCCCTCATTGCCGGTTACTCTCGAAGGTAAGACCGTCCAAGTTGAGGTGGAAGTTTTCGATGCTCCCTTAGATTACAATCTTCTTCTTGGCCGTAGCTGGGTAGATTCTATGCGAGCTGTTGTGTCAACACTGTTCCGTGTACTCTGTTTTCTCCATCAAGGAAAGATCGTTACGGTTGATCAACTTTCCTTCTTTAATTCCGATACTCGCACTGGAAATGTGTCGTTTATAGCTAAAACCCCACCGGGTTACGAGAATGTTGGAGTCGGTCTCTTGAAAGATTCTTCGTTAATGGGTACTTTTCCCATACCACCACCACCCTATATTCTATGCCCGCCAGTTGCTTCAATTAATATGATCTCCATCGTACCTCATGATATTCTAGTTTCTTTTGACCCTTGGATAGTCCTTGATCCTGGAGATCATCCTCGTTTTGGCGACGTTATGCCGTTAAGTCTGATTGAGTCTGCTTATCATGCGATTCAATCGGCAACACCTTCTACACCTTCTCTTGAGGAGTTGTCTCCCGATCCTTTATGCGTCATCTTTCCCATTGATGAGATGATTATGTCTGTCATGGCTGACACACCTTGGGACGATGGGCATCATCGTTCCATCCTATTTATGGAACAACGCACTCTCGAGAATTACCAGTGGATTTCGACTCTGTTGACCATTGTTGTCATATCGACTGTTCCCGGATCTACACATGATGTGCTTGCGGAAGGGAACCTCAGTAACATTTCCCCCACGATACCCATCGATATTTCAGTTAAACCTGGGATAGTCGAGAACGTTCATATTGGAGCTTCGTGTTCTCCCGAGGAAATTGTCACTTATACTTCCTTGTTTAAGGAATTTCGTGATATCTTTGCCTGGAGTTATGAAGATCTGCCAGGTATCGACCCTTCTATCGTTGTTCATGAAATTAAGACATAACCCGGAGCTAAACCAGTCTGGCAGTGCCTCCATCCTATTCATCCATGTAAAGCCGCAGCCATCAAACTCGAAGTTGAAAAAGTTCTCAAAGCCGGTTTTATTTATCCCGTGGCTCTGACAGAATGGTTTTCTAACCCCGTACCGATTGACAAGAAAGGCGGTAGTATACGTGTTTGTGTCAATTATCAAGATATCAACAAAGCCTATCCGAAGAACAACTTTCCAACCCCTTTCGTCGACCAGATCGTCGATGACTGTGCCGGCAGTGAAATTTTTTCTCTCATGGATGGATTCTCCGGCTATAATCAAATTAACATTGCTCCTAAGGACCAGCATAAAACTGCTTTCATTTTTTCTTGGGGTACTTTCGCCTAGAGGAAACTCCCCTTTGGTCTGAAGAATGTAGGTGCAACGTTCCACCATGCTATGTCTTACGCATTTCACGATATCAAGCATATCATTCAACCTTATTTGGATGATTTGTCGGCTCACTCTTTACGTCGAGTCGATCACCCTAATCATCTCCAAGCAATTTTCGTTCATTGTCGATTTTATCGCATTCACTTGAATCCTCATAAATGTGTCTTTTGCGTAGAATCCGACCGTCTCCTTGGTTTCATTGTTTCACGTAATGGGATCCGGGTAGATCCTATTAAGGTTGAGGCAATTCTTAATCTCCCTCCTCCTTATTCACTGCGCCAGTTACAAAGTTTGCAGGGGAAAGCAAACATTCTTCGTCGCTTCATCCCGAATTACGCTGAGATTACTCAGGGTTTTACACGTCTTCTAAAGAAAGGTTTAGAGTTTGTCTAGGATAAGGTTGCTAACAACGCTTTTGAAGCTTTAAAGTTGTCCCTCACGAAAGCTCCTCTTCTTTTCCCTCCAGATTATAGTCGAGATTACTTTCTTTATCTAGATGCTTCCGAGTATACTATCGGCATGGTCCTTGTTCAGGAGGATGATAACCACGATGAACATGTTATCTATTATTTGAGTAGAAATCTATCATCAACGGAACTCAAGTACCAACATGTTGAGAAACTGGCTTTGGTTGTTGTTCAATCAGTTCAACGTTTTCGTCATTATATTCTCTCGAGGAAGACTACAGTGATTTCACATTGTAACCCCATGCAACATATATTGACACGTCAATTGCTGGGGGGCAAGTACTCCAAGTGGATTGTCATTCTCCAGGAGTTAGACTTGGAATTCGATCGCGCCATGTCGAAGAAATCCTTAGTTTTCGCTGAGTTAATTTGTGATTTTCCCCACTCTTCCACGGAAAACGTAGCAGTTGATTCGTTACCGGACGAATCACTTTTCCTTATCAGTACCGACGATATTTGGTATGGAGATATCATTATATATCTCCAAACTCAAACTTTCCGGCCTGCTTTGTCCAGTAATGAACGACGTCGCGTCAGTTATCAAGCACGTCATTATATTATCCTCGGCGATACTCTTTACCGTCAAGGTATTGACTCTGTCTTTCGGAGTTGTTTGACTTTTGAAGAAGCTGAGAAAGTGTTGAATGACTGCCATTCAGGAGCATGTGGTGGTGATATGTCTGGGTATGCTACTACCCAGAAGATCTTACGTGCAGGTTACTTTTGGCCTTCCTTGTTCAAGGACTGCATTACTGTTGTTCATAAGTTTCATGCCTGCCAGACCTATAATCAAAAGATTTGGTCGCATCCTGCTCCCCTTCATCCTGTAGTCTCAGTCGGTCCTTTTGCCAAATGGGGCATTGATTTCATGACATGTCACCCTCACTCGGTCGGGGGGCATGGTTATATTATTGTAGCTGTTGATTATTTTACTAAGTGGGCCGAGGCGATGCCGACATTTGATAATACTGGGAAGACTGCAGTGTTATTTCTTTTCAACCATGTCATCACTCGTTTTGGTGTTCCTCAGGCTATCGTTACCGATCACGACAGTCATTTCAGGAATTATATGATGTCTGAACTTACAGAGAAGTTGGGCCTTCGTCATGATAGCTCAACACCCTATTATCCATAGGCCGATGGCCAGGTCGAAGCAATCAATAAAGTTATGATAACTATGATTCGACGGATGATAGGAATCCATAAAAATAGCTGGCACACGATGTTATTTTCAGCATTGTGGGCATATAGGACATCTGTTAAGTCTGCCACGGGATTTACACATTTTCGATTAGTTTATGGCATGGAAGCCATTCTACCAATAGAATGTGAAATACCGTCTCTGAAGCTAGTCGTAGAGCTCATACCTAACACTTCTGTCGAAGAGAAACGTTTGTTGTATTTGATGCGATTAGACGAGACTCGCCATGACGCTACTCTTGTAATCGAAACCCAGAAGAAACGCGTTAAGGCACAATATGACAAACATGTCAAACCTCGTGTCTTCTCTGAAGGAGATCTTGTTCTTCTGTATGAACAAGATAAAGATGTCTTAGGAGATGGGAAATTCGAACCAATGTGGCGTGGGCCTTACATTGTTAGCAAAGTTTTGGAAAAAGGAGTGTATGAGCTAGTTGATTATGATGGTGTACCTTTGAGTGAACCTAGAAATGGGTTGTACTTGAAGAAGTACTATGCATAAGTTATTTATGCATGAGTATTTGTATTTTATGTATCATACTGCGTGTGTGTGTTACTTTTAGTTTTGCTTTTGATGTTATCTGGTCTCTGCCCTTACGTGTCGTTGTGTTTGATTGCCAGATGTCGGAGTATTCACTACCTTATATTGGCTTCGCCGACGGTGCTAGTCGTAGTACTCAGAACCTAGCTTCCGTTGCCTGGGCAATCTATGCCCCAACAAACGAGATTATATATTTACGAGGTGTATGCCTTGGCCGAGCAACCAACAACATCGCAGAGTATAGTGTCGTTGTGGAATTACTGGTTTATGTTATCTCTCTTGGAATTCTTCATTTGGTTGTTCGACTTGACTCGCAGCTGGTAGTACTACAACTTAGTAATGTATATTCTATTTGAAGTCCTACTTTATTGAGGGTATATTTGCGGATTCGCCTCTTGGAATGACATTTTGATCACATTGAATATCAACACATTCCTAGATGTCTTAATACATTGACAAATGCTTTAGCTAATTATGTATTGGACAGGCATTTAAATCACTTATAAATCAAACACATTAAAATGTACACAATGTAAAGTAAGTCAGTAGAAACCGTGTATATATATATAACGATCAAAGTTTGTTTTTACAAAATGTGTCTGAAGACCAAAATATCAAAATTGAAGCTCATAGCTTCTACATAATGACATCAAGGATGATGTTCACGATAACACACTAAGGTCCTAGCAACTCTGCGGAGAAACCGACCCATAGAGGCAGAGACTCCCACAGTGTGACGCTGATCACGTCGTGGAATCTCCTCCAGAGTCATATCTGGAACGTCGGCCATCAGACCCTCTAAGTTCTGCTCCACTGTCAGATAGTCCTCGGCGTACTGTGGAACTGCTACTGCTTCCTCTCCTCGATGCTGGATAGGAGAACTACAAACAGGTCTATATGCCCCAACGTCTGTGTTATCAATAAAAATTTGGTGTTAGTCTTCAGATAAATCTATAAAACAAAAACATTTAAATATGTTAAAATTACAAAAACATTTAAAAGATAAAATTGGTGTGCTTCTTACCGAGGTTTCCCCACTGTGCATCCTCAGGTAGTGCAAGGTCAGGATCACCACAGAAATCCAAGCCAGTGTATGCATAATCTTCTACCATCAACACCTGGCCTTGAAGCCAGTCGAATAAGAGATCGTCATACCTGACGATCGGTCCTGCCATATGTCGGGCCATGAGTTGACACCATCGTAACATCCATGGATCTCTGGGACCCGGAAAGTGCCACTCAGCCTGAATTATAAACATAGGGACCCTCTCACAAAAGAAATACACCAACAAAGATCCATATCCGAACTGTTTTAGATCTCCACGCCTACATTTGGTCAGTTGTTTCTTGAGACTGCGTAAAATTGCATCAGCCCAGTTAAATACCTGGGGCTCAGTACACTCGATGGCATACTGAAAATATCTTTGCAGATCCATATGCAGAGCAACACTTCCCACCATCCGAGCAATGGTAAAGAAAATGGTGTGGAGATTCAAATCAGTCACTCCCCAAATTGCCACTTTCCCTTTCTGTCGTTCAGCCTCAGGCACGCAATACTGGCGGTAATAATCACTCATTTTTAAACCACCCCTTCGGCTACCGGTCAAACTGACATAGGACCCTCACCTGGATAACCTAGTCAAGAAATAGATTTCCTCGATGTCAATAGTCAATGTGTGAGCTCCGACATTAAAAACTTGTTGGTCTGGATCCCACATCCGAACTAAGTATTCCAGCAATCGAACTTGGGCTCTCATGCCTGGGATGCGGAAATATTTCAAGAGACCGCAATCTCTTAAGGAAGCAATGGTCGGAGGGTGATTTTCGGCGTTTGTATTATCTTCCTCGTGTTCCCATTCTCGCCATTTGAGCACCATGATGATGGCTATTAACCTGCATGAGAAACATATGAGGATGGTTAATAATCTTAAACATGGAAAAAATATTTCTTTTGGCTAAACGTTGCATAAATTTTTAAACTTTGCACTGTTTGCAGGTGGCCTATTGCACATAGTGCAAACTTCTCGCAGGATTCCTTAGGCCCACCTGCGAGAATGAGGCATTCTCGCAGGTCCCGTATGGGCAGCCTACGAGAATTCCTCTACAAGCATAGGGTTTAAAAAATCAATTTAAAAATTGACTTTTAACCAAAGAAATCATAAATTTGAACCATGAAAAGGTATAGAATGGAAATCTTACCAAAATGATCCAGACGGCTCGTGGAATGATCACCCGAAGCTCCCATAAATCAACACTGAAGGTAGGAGGTAAAATGGAGGTTTTTTGAACTCAAATGGTAAAAGGGTAAAATGATAAGGTAAAATGTGTTATGGATTTATTTTATTTACTTTTTACTATGTCAAAAGTGGATTTTTTATGTTTATTCATTATTTAACCCTAATTACTAATATGGAAATGAGTAAAATGAATTGCAGGTAACAAATACGGATGATTATGGACAAAACTTTTACGGTGTAGTGTGATTTTGTTTGTTTTCTGAGGTTTTGACTTAAAACCTCGAGCGCCTTTTGTCCATTCTTGTGCTTGTGAAAAACATAAGAATGTGACCAAGCGTTGTTTTATCTCTTTTATGGGCTCGCTGTGGTTATGCGAAAAAGGAACCCCCTGGAGTTATCATTAAGCTCTTTTCAGACTCTCTAAATAGGAAAAGATTGTCGAGCGACCTTGCTATTTTCACGCTCGATAAATTATTTGAAGTAAGCGTCCTTCGAGCGATAGTTTAACCCTTTTTCGGTCTCGTTGGACTACTTTATGAAAAAGGAACTGAGAGAGTTCTCTTTTAAGTGTTTTTCCAAACTCTATAATATTGAAAAAAACCTTCGAGTTTACTATCTCTGGACTCGTTAAACAAACATTGACAGACCCGTAATGGGACCGAACCACTCTTTCCTAGGGTTCGTTAAAAATACTCCGAGGGACTCGTCCGAAGGATGATATTATATCAACAAGCATATGTGATCCTCTTCAAGCTTGCGTAAAAATAAAGAGGTACTTGCCAGAAATGGTGGGGGGAAATTTGGGAAAGGGATATGTTTCATCATTGAATTGATTGGCAGTAAGTGTCGCTCTTGAACATGACACCCCCTATTCATCATTTGAAGTCGGTTTGGGAAATCCATTTTGTCTCTCATTCGATTTGATAACAAGGTCTTTCCATGTGTCGTCTTCGAGTCAATGCTGCCAAATCATTGGTCGTGTCGTTCATATGTTCAAGAGAAGTCCATCTGAAACCTCTATTTGATTCAGCCATCTGCAGTTATCCTTTCACTCTGTGTCGACCTTCCCTGTGTCCAAAGTCCGATTTCCACATACTCTGTTTCACTTTCAAACTCAGTTACTCATTTCGTGTCACTAATGGGGGATAAATCAAGGCCCTCCTGTGACGAGTCTTGGTTCGTCGACTTCAACACATTATCCGGAATCAAGGCTTAGAAATTATTCAGTATCATGGAGCTTGCATGCCTCAATGGCAAGTTCCTCGCTTTCGACAGTGGGTTTACATCATCGACCCCTGATCGAGAGATTCCATCGGGTGTTTGACATCAACTCATTTATTCATAGTCGATGGATTGTACTGTAGTACCTTGGGAGTCATTGACATCAATGGTGATTTCTCTCGCACTTGTTAACGGTTACATCAATGACCGGTAATCAAGTGGTTTCTACCATGTTCGACTTCGACGCATGTAATCACATGGTTACATTCGTACTTTGGGCGATGAGATTGAAGACCCTCGATATTGTCTTTGTGATCCAGGTTGCGATGGAGTATATGTATATTTTGCGACACATAGATCCACTGTGTATGTTTCGTGGCTATGTCGTCTTGATGGAAAATTTGTCGCACAGATCCATAGTGTATTCAAGTGGCTGTGCTATATTATGACTGCATGGATCCACAGTGTATGATTGGTGGCCATGACCTTTGTTTATGATGTCATCAGTCTATGATCTGAGTATGGGAATGCCTACCTCAGGAATTGGGATACATGATATTCTGTTGATGCTTGGATGTTTGTAGGTCTCTAATTAGATGTGCTCTTGGTTCTTGACACACACATGCAACTTACAAAGTCTATCGACTGTCACTGATTCCACTCTCAGAATTTGTGGGGCATTCTGTTATCCACAATTTTGGGCATCGGGATTATGTTTTGATAATGGTATGATGATGGAAAATCAAGCTCTTCACTAAGAATACTTTCCTGAGAAAAGTTACATTTGTCTGCTTCCAGAAATCATGCTTTTAAGGGATGTTCGCAGGCCACCTATATATCTTCCTGCGAGAATGCCTGATTCTCGCAGGCTGCATTAAGCTAGGGTGCGAATGGTTCGCACTGTACCTAACTGTCAGGTTGCGAACATGTTCCAAAGGAAGGAAAAAGATAAAATCTCGAACCTTCTAGAAGGGAATCTTCTAGAAACATGAGTTGGCTTCGAATGGTTATTCAGGTGCTGGCATTCCAAATATCTTGGGATCATTTTCTATCCAAGTAACTAATCTATCTTATCCTATATATTGAGGAGATTTCTCATAGAAAGGGTTAAGAAAACAAGAAGCAATCTATCAAGAGATTGATTGGAGATTTATTGAAAGCCTGTGTGAAGGACTGATGCTACAACAGCTAGAGACAACAATAAGGTCATCAAAAGTAGTTGATTTTCTTCATGCATGAGAAAGTGTGTGTGTCAGAGCTAGGAGCCATCGAAAGGAGGCCTACGACATCAAGGCTCAGGTTGTAAGTTTCACTTTCAATTAATTCAATACAGTAATATGTCCCTTTCCCATAAAGATGATGTCACTTTATTACATAATTCCTTGATCATATGTATAGACTAGTTATTGAATATATTAATCTGCCTTTACCCCGATTGGTTTGTGTTGTTGTGATTTGAACGATGCAAGAGCATTGGAGCGAAGCTTGGAACAACAAAGACTTAAGGAAAATATTCTTAATGTATGTCCATGACCCTTATCTCTTAGTTCATTCAATAAGCTAGATCTAGGGAAAGTGTATTATTTAGTCCTGTTTTGTTCTAGATCCAGGTGGATCTAGGGAGATCGGTTTGTGTCCACACTCACGGATTTATCCTGAAACAGGTGGAAAGGAATATTTATGAGCTTCCATTGAGATACACCTACCAAAAGCATGGGGATATCGAGACAAGACACAAGGAAAGAAGACCAAACATGAAATGAAACACAAAGAAAAAACCATGTGAAAGAAGAAGAGGAAGATAAATGAAAACAACAAGGTGGAGGAAATGAAACTACAATGGAGTGATTGGTGAAATGAAAACAAAATTGATAAATAAGGACAGGTATTGATCACCACTTAACTTCTTTTATACAAATTACAACCCCAAATTGGAAATCTTTCTCATGCGTAAGGAATCAGTCAGGAGATATTGAATGAATTTTGGGTTTCCTACTTCCATGAGATGAGTGGCATGGGATATTTGCGAGCTACCATCCTTACACCTACCAAAAATATTGGGTTGTTGAGACAAACGAAACGGAAATAAGACCAAACACTAAATGAAACATAAGGTAAAAACCATGCAAAACAAGAAGAGAAAGACAAAGGAAAATAATGAGGTTGAGACAAAAAAACCACAAGGGAGTGCTTGGTAAAAAACAACAAAATGGAAAAATTAGGATAGGTCTTGGTTACCACTTAAATGTTTTGAGATGACTTGCAAGCCCAAATTGGCAAGCCCTCCCATGCAAAAGGAATAAATCAGGAGACCTTGAATGAATTTGAGTTTCCCACCTCTATTAGATGAATGGCATGGAATAGTTGCAAGCCTCCATCCTTACACTTACCAAAAATGTGTGGCTTCCAAGTCAATACAAAGGGAAATGATACCAACCACTAAAAAAAACACAAGTAAAAAACCATGCAAAATTAAAAGAGGAAGGTGAAGGCGAACAATGAGGTGGAAGCATTGGAACCACAAGGGAGTGCTTGGTAAAAAGACAACAAAATTGAAAAATAAGGAGAGGTATTGGTCATCACTTGATTTTTTTGAGACAACTTGCAAGCCCAAAGGTGAGCCTACCCATGCATAAGGAAGAAGTCAAGAGACCTTGAACAATTTTTTTCTTTTCCACTTCCATGAGATGATTTGCATGGAATATCTACAAGTTTCCATCCTTACACCTACAAAAAATATGGGGTTATGATGCCAGCCACAAGGAAAGGATACAAAACACTAAATTAAACATAAGGAAAACACCATGTGGATCGATAAAAGGAAAATGAAGATTAACAACAAGGTGGAGGAAAAAAACCACAAGGCAGTGCTTCGTAAAAGGACAACAAAATTGAATAATAAGAAATGGTATTGGTCACCACATAACATTTTTGACATGACTTGCAAGCCTAAATTGGCAATCTCTTCCATTCACAAGGAATAAATGAGGAGAACTTAAAGGAATTTAAGGTTTCCCACTTCCATGAGATAAGTGGCATGAAATATTTATGATACTCCATATTTACACTTAAGAAAAATTTGGGTTTGTTAATATGAGCCACAAGGAAAGGAAGACCAAACACTAATTGAAACATAAGGCGAATACCATGCAAAACAAGAAGAGGAATATGAAGGTGAATAATTACGCAGAGGTAATGAAACCAAAATGGAGTGCTTGGTGAAAAGACAACAAAAATTACAAATAAGGATAGGCATTGGTTGCCACTTAGCTTTTTAGAGACAAATTTCAAGCCCAAATTGGAAATACCTCCCATGCATAAAGAAGAAGTGAGGAGAACTTAAACAAATTTGTGGTTTCCCACTTCTATGATATGAGTATCATGGAATATTTATGAGTTTCCATCCTTACACCTAACAAAAAGATGGGGTTTTTAAGAGAATCCACAAGGAAATGAGACCAAACACTATATGAAACACAAGGTAGAATCCATGTGAAATGAGAATAGAAATACAAAGGTGAACAATAAGGTGGAGGAAACAAAACCAAAAAGGAGTGCTAAGTAAAAGAAAGAAAAATTGATAAATAAGGAGAGGTCATGGTCACCACTTAATGTTTTTGAGACGAATCAGAAACCCAAATTAGTAAGCCCTCCCATGCACAAGGAAGAAGTGAGGAGACATTGAATGATTTTTTGTTTCCCACTTCTATGAGATGAGTGGCATGGAATATTTATGAGCCTCCTTTCTTACACTTATTGGAAATATAGGGTTTCCAAGTTGAACCACAAGGAAAGGTAACCAAATACTAAATTAAGCACAAGGAAACCACCGTGTTAAATGAAAAGAGGAATAAATAGGTGAACAATGAGATGGAGGCAATGAAACCACAAGGGAGAACTTGGTAAAATTACAACAAAATTGGCAAATAAGGAGAGGTCTTGATCATCTCTTAAGTTTTTAAGATTCCTTGCAAGCTCAAATTGGCAAGCCTACCCATGCATAAGGAAGAAATCAGGAGACCTTACATGAATTTGGCGTTTCCCAATTCCATGAGGAAAGCGGCATGAGACATTTACACGCTTCCATCCTTACACCTACCAAAAATATGGGGTTTCTGACACAAGACACAAGGAACTAATATGTAAATTGTTGTGGATATTCCACTGGAATAGTTCATCGCAACAGATCTTACAATATTATGAAATCTTTGACTATGAAAACTAATTTTCCTCAAATCCCATATTAATTAATTAATAACTTTCCTTGAATTAATGAAATAATTGAAATACAAAAATGAAGGAAATGAGAAAAAAAAAACACCATCCACATACAAATGAACAAAAGATATATCCTAGGAAACACAATACATGAGTAAACATCGCTATAATGTGAGGAATATGCTATGCTCTCTTTTCATCAGTTATGGAAATGAAAATACAAAGAAAGTGACACTCACCGTGGATTTTCCTTTGAAAATGTGGCTCGTATGGATGCTACAAAATATTTTTATCCTATGTTATGCTCTCAAAATACCACTCCTAGATGATTTTCTCAACTATGGAACAAATACATTGCTAAAGAATGAAAACCCTTCTCCTCCTAGTAGCCTGATATTTAACATAGCCTAATAGTTGTCTAGGCTTAGGGTTTTGACTTCCTCAACCCTGAATTAGTGATAAGGTTTGAACTTCTAGAATCTTCTTGAAATTACACACGTGGATAGCCCCATATGTGTGAGTAATGGGGGATTATGTGGCATCCACTCATACCATGGTTGTCAACAAGATAGGTCAACTTGCGAGAGGTATAAATTCCACATACGAGATTTGATTGAGGTGATTTTTGCATCGATGGAAAGGAATTGGTGTCTATATCAACATCAAGGGTGTGGTCATAATTTATGGATTATTTAACCCCCCAAAAAATTAATTTAATTCCTCAAAATGGCTTTGGAAAGTTCCAAATCCTAATTTTCCAAATTGGGACCTACGCCTAAAATGGGCCCTCCAAGACAATTACTCCAATTTTTCCACCCATAAAGTACTAATATAGATGAAAATTTATATGATTATCCAATTTGGATCATGAAAGGATACTAAACACTGAATTAAACACAAGTAAAACACCATGTGAAACAAGAAAAGGAAAATTAAGGTGAACAACAAGGTGGAGGAAAAGAACCGCAAGGGAGTGCTTTGTAAAAAAACAAAATTAAAAAGTAAGGAGAGGTATTGTTCACCACTTAAAATTCTTGAGATGACTTTCAAGCCCAGTTTGGAAAGCCCTCCTATTGACAAATAAGGTTTGAGGATACATCGAATGAATTTTGGGTTTCCCACTTCCATGATATGAGTGACATAGAATATTTGTGAGCCTCCATATTTACACATACCAAAAATATGGGGTTATTGAGACAAGACACAATGAAAGGGGACCAAACACTAAATTAAAAATAAGGAAAAAACCATGTGAAATGAGAAGAGGAAGACAAAGGTGAACAAGGAAGTGGGGGAAACAAAATAAAAAGTGACAACTTGGTAAAAAGACAACAATGGTTGGTAAAAATTCCACAAAATTGACAAATAAGGAGAGGTCTTAGTTGTCACTTAACTTTGTTGAGATGAATTTCAAGCCTAAGTTGGCAAGTCATCCTATGCAAGGAAGAATTGAGGATACCTTGAACAAATTTGGGGTTTCCCAATTCCATGAGATGAGTGGTATGGAATATTTTTGAGCTACCATCCTGACACCTACAAAGAACATGGGGTTGTCGAGACAAGCCATGGGGAAAGGAGAACAAACATGAAATTAAACATAAGGAAAACATTGTGCATAACAAGAAGTGGAAGATAAATATGAACAATGAGATGGACGTAATGAAGCCACAAGAGAGGAGTAGGTAATAAAACAATAAAAAATGACAAATACAGAGAGGCCTTGGTCATCAATTAACTATTTTAAGATGAATTTCCAACCCAAATTGGCAAGCCCTCTCATGCATGAGGAAGAAGTGAAGAGACCTTGAACAAATTTGGAGTTTCCCGCTTCCATGAGATGAGTGGCATGGAATATTTGTGAGCCAACATCCTTCCTCCTACCAAAAAGATCAGGTTCTCGAGACAAGACATAAGGCAAGGAGACCAAACACTAAATGAAACACAAGAAAAACATTATTCATAATGAGAAGAGGAAGATGGAGGCAAACGAGGAGGTGAAGGAAAAAAAAACTCAAGAGGGTGCTTATTAAATATAAAACAAAATTTACAAATAAGGAGAGGTCTTGGTCACCACTTAACTTTTTTGAGATAACTTGCAAGCCCAAATTGGCAAGCCTAGTCATGCATAAGGAAGAAGTAAGTATAACTTACATGAGTTTGGCGTTTTCCACTTCCATGAGACTTACGGCATGGAATATTAATGGGATACCATGCTTACACCTACGAGAAATGTTGGGTTTCCAAGAAACGTCACAAGGAAAGGAGACCAAACACTAAATGAATCCAAGGAAAGCAACACATGGAAGTGGTCACAAAATAAAAGAGCAAGGTGGAAGTGGTCATTGTGTAGAGGAGGGGTAGTCAAGTAATTCTTAACAAGGCTAAGTGTAAAGACTTGCAATGAAGATATTGACAAGAATTATGTTACAATAAATTAACCTCTTTCCAAGGGCCAACTTGGGGCTAAAACAAATAAATTAACAACATAAGAACCATGTCTTTTGAAGTTATTCATGCATTTTCATAACAAACCAAAATGTTGAAATTGAAAACAATATACAAGAAATTTCAGAAGAAACAAATTATTTCCATGAAACATTCATATTCATTTAATTCTCACCCAAGTATAAAACAAAATCTTATGTAATTCCATAATCTTGAACCAACACAAAAAATAGGAGGTTGTCAAAACAAGCCATAGGGAAATAAGATCAAATACTGAACAAAACACAAGGTAAACACCATGTATAACAAGAATATGAAGACAAAGATGAATAACAAAGGCATAGGTAAAGAGGATTTCTTGGTAAAATGACATCGGAAATGTAAAAAAATGAGAAGTCTTGGTCAACACTTAACTTTTATGAGACAACTTGTACGAACAAATTGTGGAAAGCATTCTCATGTACAATGAATAAGTGAGGAGACCTTGAACGAATTTGGGGTTTCCCACTTCTTTGAGAATTGTGGAGTGGAATAAATGAGCTACCATCCTTAGACCAACCAAAAAGATGGGATTTCTAATACAAGACACAAGGCAAGAAAACCAAACACTAAATGAACCACAATGAAAACCCCATCCAAAATGAGAAGACTAAGATGAAGGAAAACAACTTATATAAAAAAAGAAGGGTTTCCAAGACAAGCCAGAAGGAAAGAAAAGAAAACACTAAAAAAAAAATAATTCAAACACTATGCAGTACAAGGAGAGGAAGATGAAGGTGAACACCAAGGTCAAGGAAACAAAACCACAAGTGAGCACTTGGTAAAAAGACAACAACAATGTCAAACAAGTAGAGGTATTGGTCACCAATTAACTAATTATGGCCTAATTAAAGGACATATGTAATTCTTGTAAGTTATTTATGGTTATATTCATACAAATCTATGACTTATAAATTGAATTCAACTTTATAGGGAAAAAAACATAAATTCCTCTAAATACATGTGTGTGAGGTGCTCCAATATCACATGCTACTACAACCATTGCACCAAGTCCAAGAGAATATGTGCCTTACCTCTTAGACACAAGTGTATATTCTCACAAGAGTTGTACATGCCCAAAAATAAAAATGAGTTACAAATACTTTAAATTTATGTTTACCAAATATTTGTTAATTATAAAATTAAATATATAATCAATGAAAGTACCAAAAAGTGTTGTATTGACATAATTCAATA
>ML778748.1:570752-588948 GCA_009831015.1 Picea engelmannii
AATGAGTTACAAATACTTTAAATTTATGTTTACCAAATATTTGTTAATTATAAAATTAAATATATAATCAATGAAAGTACCAAAAAGTGTTGTATTGACATAATTCAATAAACCATATTCAATATGATTTTCTATTAGACCATTAAAAGTATGCATGTAATGAAATTATTGATGGAGAACAATTTGATTGGAACCAAAATGGCCAACCAAATGAGATGGCATGCATGCTCTAGAATTTAGAATGGTTGTGTTGTGAAGGCTCTACACCGAGTGGTCTAAATGACTCTTGAAAAGAAGCCACCACAAATGCACTATGTTCAACTAGATTATGAGTGAAGGACGATATCATAGTACCAGTGGACTGAATCCTATCTCCTAGCTAAGGTGGATGGGCCTGGGAGGAAGTTAGGAACATACTATTGTATCGTATATGATCCATATTCACGTTACATATTTAAATTTTTAACTTGATAATTGGCACATACTAGTTTATCATACATAATCCATATTCTAATTACATTTTAAAGTTTAAAGTTTTTCAGTCTCCTATATATATAACCTGATCTTGTTTGTTAAGAACTTGAGAGTTCTTTGTTTTATTGATCTTGTTGCAACTTCTTTCCTCAAAGATGATGTTGCATTTCCACTTTCTGTTTCTTTCTTTTGGTTGTTGTCGAGATTCTCAACAACTTGTGCAACTTCCATTCTCCAAAATGAAGCTACAATGTGTTTTGTACAACTTTTATTCAACAAAACGAAGGGCCCAACAGGCTCTGACAACAATCCTTGACTCGCCCTGAGTCAAGTCTTCATCTTTTCAGTGGTCTCTGGGTTGGCTTGTTGTTCTTTCTTTCATTTTGGTTATGAGTTTCTTTCACTTCCGGCTTTGGTTGTTTTTGGTTTATCTTCTTCAAACAAAGCACCGAACTCATGTATGAGTTTGAGGGCTCTCTTCCTGACCTCTTGGAAGCTATCCACTTTATCCTGCTAGTTCATGGAAAGTAGTGAAGCTTCAACAAAAAATTGTTGAGTGGTGTTTATGATGCATTCCTTTGGCTCTGACGCAACTAAGGAGTTCCATTCTGAGTCAGCATTGGAATCGACTTGATGTATCTGTAAGTACAATGTCTGAATTACAGGTCAAAATTATCGTAGCTCTTTCTTGGCAATGGTTTCGGCTTCATATAATGCATTCATCTCATTGTCCACTTGCTGGATTTTGTCGAATTTCACCCGTTGTTCCAGTGGATCCAGGGTGCTAGGTGCTTCTACATTGAGCGATTGGATCTTCATGCACAATTCCTACAATGTGTGGTTGCGCCTTAAAATGATTCCCATCCAATCACATACGTCTCTAAAGATCTTTGTGAATTCAACAGTCTGTTTATGCAAGGTTTCCCTTACATTGTTCCCTTCCAAGACAATTTTCTCCATTTTCTTTCGAAGCTTCCTGGGTTGCAATTCAACTTATTTCTTGTTGTCTCACAGTTGTGCTTCAAGGATTTCTTCTCTTTCTACTAGTTCTCACTAGGATACATGAATTAACTTGACCTTATCCATAGGCCCACTTTTTGTGCTGGACTCTGGAAGCTGAGGCACTATCTTCCTAATCGTCGTCCAAGCCTCAAAGTGTTTTTCTTTGACTTTCTCCACCTTCAGTTCTTCTTGAATATTGGAATGTTCTTGCTACATTCATTTTTGTTGTGCAATGAGTCGTTCCTATTTCCATAATTTTTCTTCTCTTTCAGCCTGTTGGATCCTATTCTCCAGTTGTTTAGTTGAGGCTCTAATTATGCCTACCATCTATACTTTTGGTAATTCTGCGAGCTCACCCGATGAAGGAGTGACATCCATGGGTAATAGAACTTGAAGTGGAATTCCACTGGACATCAATTGTGCGAAGGGTGTCTGCATCTCTTCTTCTCCTGGGAATTTCCCTTTCAGTTAATGTGCAAGTCAAGTCTTCAGTTATGCTGGGAATTGGGGAAAATATTATGTCTTGGCCAAACAAAATTGCAAGAGTTCCATGCATAGATCTGGGTTCTAGAAAAATGTCTCCAATTTCTCTTGCAAAGATGTTCTGCTCTACCTCGATGTATTTTTAGGTTCCTTTTGAACCTTATAAGTGTTTTCCTCTTTCTGTAACACATTTTCTAGGGTTTTGCTTCTATGGATGGCAATCTCAACATTGATTGTTGAGAGAGAACGTTGAGTGCTTGGAACTTGAGGTAGTGGAACAATTTGACTCTCCATTGATGATGGAGTGCTCTGAATGGGTATGAATGGAACGACTGACTAGATCGAGACCTCAGGGGTCAGAGTAATGTGTTCAAGTACATTCTTAGGTGTTATAGAAAGATTTTCCTCACCCTATGCAATCTTGCACAGAGGGCCTTATTCCATTTCCCTATGCAGACTTATCTTCCTTGTTGATAAAATCCAAAGACAAAAATAAATATTTTTTCACATGTATGCGTCTTGCACACTATACAACATGCATATATGCAGGTTGCTCCACTACAGCTCGCGTACATCAGGATTTGTGCCAGAAAATGAAAATTAAATGTCGGGTTTCCATGTCACGACAAGAGATCTCTGATCCTTGGCCTTTCATATACTGGAAACGTTCCGACTCAGCCCTTTAGTTCCATTTTGAAGGCTATAAATGTGCCAATTCCGAGCTATGGAAAAGGAAAAGGAATTCAACTTTGACAGCAAAGTTACTCTAGAGAAATTATTTACTTCATATTGAGTCTGCATCCCTTTGTCATTTAAGTCTGAACATAGTGTTCAGCCCCCAAGATCTTCCCTTGTTGATTGAGAACCTCATTGTTTCTCTCTTATGAGCTTGTCTTTGGTGGAGGATTGAAGTGGTGGAGGCCCAGCTGGAAGGAACTTAGTTTCTCGGTTCCGAACCATGCCGAAACAGAATTCTATAACATTTTCACTTATGTTGGTCATTTATTAATATAAATACTCTTTGCCCATCTAATTCATATCTTGCAAATATATGAGTTATTATCCATAGGCAGATTTGTCATGTTTATTAATGGATTATTCTATCTAATGTGCTAACCTTTTATATCGTCACCATATGCTTTCTTTGCTTGTTTGTTGAGAACTTGTTGGAGGTATATAGCTTTGGGTCGAAGTGCTCAATGGTGGACCTCATTGAACATCTGGATGAGGTAATCCTCTTTCTTATCTCACTTGCATATTTGTTTATATAGCATGTTTTTGGGATAGAGTTGATTTATGCAATCATTTTCGTCTGTTGTGGTTTACCCTAGCCATAGAGAGATTTTCCTCATAACATAATCGACAACCATATTGGGGATTGAATCTTCTTTCTTAGGGTTTGGAATACTTTTCTCCTTAGATTGATCTCGTTTCTATTGTGTTTCTTGTCGCATCATTGCTTGATAGTTTTTAGTCATTCTGGGTCTGAGTTCTCAGCCTTTCTCCCTTGCCTGGCCTTGTTTTGAAGCATATACGTGCCTTTTTCCTTGATAGTTGCGTACATATGCAGGTTGTCTCACTGCAAGATGTGTATATATGCTCTGTTTGCTTGAATAGTTGCATACATAAGTTTTCCTAGCTTGTTTTCTTGGTTTGGTGGTTGTTGGGTAGGATTTGATGTTTTTTTAGTCTTCTTAGGTATTTGTAGCGCATGCTAAGTGCTTGTGGGACGTCTGGAAACCCATCTTTGGTTGAATTTCTGGGCATAGTATTTCTCATCATATTTTCATTTTTTATTTTGCTTGTACATTGGGTTGGGTGTTTTGCTACTTGGTATCCTGCTTGAGTTATCTTTTTATATAAAAAATAGGGTTATATATCAAGTTACTTTTCAGTCCATGCATTTTCAATTTTGTTATATTGAAAATACAAAAAATAGGCATTTTCCATTACTTGGCATTTTTGTATTTTGAAGTCCTTGTCATTATCTTAGTGCATATAGTGAAAGATTGCATTTTAATTTGGAATTGTAGAGTTGAATTTGAAAATTGCATTGGTTTTTAGAAGCATATCATTCATTGAAAGTTAAAGTTAGGACTTTGCATTATTTTCATTTTTAGTTTTCTTGCAGAGTCATAAAACCATGAGTTTCACCACCATACCATTTTGAGTAATCATGACCATTAAAATTAACGCTATAACTTAAAATTGATTAGTCACGATTTTATTTTCTAGGGGACACAAACTAGCCTAGGATTTAGTGCCTTGGAATAGGATTTTGTGAGTAAACTTCTCCAAGGTAATTAAATCAACATATGTGTCTAAGTTAGAGAGTGGAGAAATCCATTGTATAATTGGTAAGATTAGGAGGCTCCACTCACACCGGAGTTAAGCACAAGGTCGCGCGAAGTCAGTTGAAGGGATATTCCCCCGATACCTTCCTAGCGTCAGAGATATTTCTGGGGATATATTCGTATCTGGGGATCTTGCTAGTGCCTTTACCTCCGTGAGAGGAGGCACTTTCAAGGTTTTGGGCTTTGCGACCCTACCCATACGGTGGACTTGAATTATGACTGCTCTCCTGTGCATTGGTTATACAGTGGTTTATTAGTTGCTTGACTTAGGTGTCTCATAGGTTACTTACATGGGTTATTCTACAGGTACCCTAGGTCAGATAAGGGTTGGAAAACACACAACCTTTATGGAGGATTACCTCTCTGTGGGGATCTGACCGACTAGTTTTTAAGCCGAATAGGGCCCTTAGAACGGATTTTGTTACCTCTGATCTTTAGCAGGGAGTCTCAGGCCCCTCTTGGGTGAGACATACCTTCTTTATGGAGGGAGGCCACCCAACCACTTTATCCCATTTGCATCTGTATTGGCCGTTTGAATTTTGGTGTGCTCTTTGATTACTAGTTGGCCTTAAGAGTCTATATTGAGTTCTCATTATCATGGATAGTGTAGTCCCTTTGGCTCCCTCGTTAACCACTACCTACCCCATGATGCCTACTCAGTTCATGGGGACGAATCCTCCTGTTTCTTACAATGGTATGAAGAACTATGGTACTCATTCCGTGCCTTGGGTCTCTATTCATTTTCCCGTTGATATTCCTTCACCCTTGCAATCCTCTCCCTGGTCCACTTATATGAATCCTAGCATTGGATTTGGGGGCACCATGGCCCCAATGCCTACGTCTTCACTTGATATGAGTCATGTCCCTCAACCATCTTTCATAACGAGAGGTTGGAACCTCCCCTCTTACAGATCCAGTCCTAGCGACGCTCTTTTATGAGCCAATACTTAGATGGGTGCTTATTCTACTTATTACACCCCATCCATGTATCCTTCGTCCGTCATGTCGGTTCCTTCGAACACTTTTCCCATGAAGACTTTTCATGTATCCCCGGGTGTTTCTTACGGGGAGAATCAATTTTATAGTTCGGGCTACCCTTTTTATGGAACCGCTTCACAAGGGGGAAACATATATACTCACTCAAATATTCCTTATCATACTTCTGTCTCTTCACAGACTTTCATCATTATTCCCATACACACCTCTTCAAATTAGTTAGGTGAAGGATACTACCTTTTTGGACACGGACAGGGGGTAAATCAGGATCCTTCCTAGCCTGCAATGTTTCAAAGTCAATATTTCCCAAGAAGTTGGTATCAAATGCCACAACTCGATGCTAGTCCAGTCACTGTCAGTCATACTGGAGCTCAATCACCAACCTCTACCAATCATGTTTGAGATGATTCGACAACCTCTGCAAGTCATGTTGACAACTAGCACCCAGTCGTTGCTAGTCATGTTGGGGGAACCACTCTAATCGCCATGAGTCATATCAAACTCACATCTCCAACCTCTATACGTCATGTGGGAGATGACTCTCTCTCCTTTGCTAGTCATGATGAGAGAATGTTTCCAGCCACTGTGAAGACTGCTGGGGGAATTGAGAAGCCTCAATGCCTCAGACGTAAACCTAAATTCCTTTGCAAAACTTGTGAAGGAGATCACCTTACTCATTTGTGTCCAATTACTGTTGGGATACCAGAAGCATGGGGCTCACATAAGGGACCTTCATATTCTGAGGCATTTGTGGTGTCCCCACACCATGTTTCTCCTTTGATTGACACAGCTTTAATGTCACCACAATCCTCTCCTGACCTCACCCCCTTTGTCAAGGGTGATGTTTCCACTATCCCTATTATCATGCATCCTCTTCAACCTAGAATTGAAGAAGTGGTCAGACCAGTGAAATGTTTGGTCAATCCTACTATCCTTATGGAGGGTGATGCATCCTTCAATAATGTCATCAAAATTCTTGATCTTGCACCTTCTGAATGAGAGAGATTTATTCTCTCCTCGAGTACTCTCCCTCCAAGTCCTGAGGAAGTTCCATTCAATTGGGATGGCCTTGTGGGGTACCCAATGCCCCCTCCTATGTCTTTTCCTATAAGAGACATTATCTAATCCATCATGGAGACCATATACTATGTTAGTGCTTTATCCTCATCGAATTGGAGAGCTTTGGGTTTTCCCAAGCTTATGTCGGCTATTCCTAAGATACTGAAATTCCACAGAAGTCCATCATGGGAGCCTTGGCCTCCCCCTTGACTTGCCGCCTAGAATCTCCCAAACGAGTCCGAGTTAAGATATTTTTCGACTCGTTCAAAAAGTGAAAAGATTTCCGAGTGATTTGTCCCTTTCACACTCGTCATTTTGGACTTGAAAGGTTGTGAGTCTTAGTTAAGCTCTTTTGTGACTCGTTATCAAAAAGTGAAAATATTGTTGAGTGAACTTGTCTCTTTCACACTCGTAAATTGGATTTGAAAAGATGTCTATTTGGCACAAGTTTATCCCTTTTTCACACCAAGTAGACTAAAAGACATAAAAAAGGACATTTTATGGTGTTAAGTTGTGATTGCATCTCATGCCCTTGCTTGCAGTATTGAGCCTATTGTCGATTCTCACTTTGCGTTATAAACCATTTTCCTCAGAAGTTTTTCATCGTCAACCAAGAAAATCCTTGTTTATATCCTTCACAATTTGACATCCTATACCTAGGAGGGAACATTCCTCCGAGTGTCCATCTCCCGCATGCATTTCCCTGAATTGAGAATAGGTATGTTCCACTACTATAACTAGTTTTTCTTACTTGCAACACTCGTTTCCTCATTTGTATAATAGCATTCATTTGTCTATGAAAAAACAAAAAAAGACAGGCGGGAAGGGAGTATTATCTTATATTGGAAGCAGTCGTGTCGCCTTTGAACATAGCACAAAGTTATTGAGTCCATTCATCATCATAATTTTGGGATTAGCATGGCCTTAGGAAGTTGAGATCGTTACGGATTCTTCTCTACTGATTGGTTACTCTTCTAGTCCCTATAGAGAATTTCATTGATGCCTCATGCATCTCATGGTTTCATCATTGGGTCTATGATGCTGGAGTCCTCCATATGTCTCATGATCTTGTTCAAAATAACTCTATCAACCTATGTCAGCTACTCATCATAAATATTGACTTTGCATGTCGACCATACCCTCAGTTTGTCTCAGAATCACATGATATTATAGTCTTATCATGCACCCTGGCCCTACTTTCATCATTGGTAGGTAATCTTGAAACCAACGTTAGACATTTCATCATTGGTCATTGACTGGGTGGTTTCCCTTGTGTTCAACGGAAATAAATCTATTCACACATTGAGATTCGTGCAATGTCTTGGATTCCATTAGCCTTATTGGTGGTGTCCTCGCCTTTGTCAAAAATTTTCATTATTGGCTATTATTCAAAGGGTATTTTTCGTGTACCGCTTGCACTTGGCACACACAAAAAATGCACATGGTCATTGGTTCATGAACATGTTCTTCATTCGATTTCCACCAAATCATGAAGCTCCTGCTTTGTACCTCATGTTGGCTGATGAGAGATGCTTTAATGCTCTCCTTTCAGTGGGTCTCTTTCCATAGACTTCAACCCATTTATTCTAGAAACGAGACCTAGAGTCTTATGAGTATATTGAGGCTTATAGTCATAAGTGGTAGGCTCTCTCACTATCGATAGTTGTGAATACATCAATGTCTCCTAATCGAAGGATTCTTCAGGTGTTCGACACCGACTCCTTTATTCACACTTGTAAGAATGTACTCGGTGCCTTGATACCTACTTTAATTATCGGTAGGTTGTCTCACATTTTCTAATGGTATACATCAATGACCAGTAATCAAACGATGTCCCATTGTGTTCTACCTCAACTCCTTTATTCACATGATGTAGACTTGCACCCTTGGCGAATTTTGTAGAAGACTTGAAGACATCACTATGTGGCTGCAACTTTCCTGAGTTGTTTCTTACTTTTCATTGGACCAGTACCTATATGAATTCAGTGATCATGGGCGATCAGATTGTACTCCATGGTATACAGATATCTTCATATTGGTTTTGAGACTAGTTCTACTAGGCCTTGTTCATGACTATGACAGCTATTGGCATGTAACCACATTTGTATTTTCCTATTCATGGCCATAGACACTTGTTTGTTATATTTTCACATGGATCTGCAGTGTAATTTTATTAGCAGCGATGTATGGAAAGTCAGTGTAGAATGTAATGAGCATCTCTTTCTTCCAAATGGTTCCCTACCACTCTACTTCTTGGTTGTTTATAATGTATTTCGACCATCACAGATACTCCTCTAACCTCACACATTAGGGGGCATATGTTATAGAAATATTTTCCTCACCCTATGCAATCTTGCATAGAGGGCCTTATTCCATTTCCCTGTGTACACTTATCTTCCATGTTGATAAAATCCAAAGAAAAAAATAAATATGTTTCCACATGTATTCATCTTGCACACTATACAACATGTGTATACGCAGGTTTCTCCACTACATCCCACGTACATCGAGATTTGTGCCAGGAAATGAAAATTAAATGTTGGGTTTCCATGTCATGACAGGAGATATCTGATCCTTGGCCTTCCATATACTATAAATGTTCTGACTCGGCCCTTTAGTTACATTTTGAAGGCTATAAATGGTCCAATTTTGAGCTATGGAAAATGAGAAAGAATTCAACTTTGAGAGCAAAGTTACTCTGGAGAAATTATTTACTTCATATTGAGTCTGCATCCCTTTGTCCTTTATGTATAAACACAATGTTCAGCCCCCAATATCTTCCCTTATTGATTGAGAACCTCATTGTTTCTCTCTTATGAGATTGCCTTTGGTGGAGGATTGAAGTGGTAGAGGCCCAGCTGGAAGGAACTTAGTTTCTCGGTTCTGAACCATGCCAACATAGAAGTCTATAACATTTTCACTCCTGCTGGTCATTTATTAATAGAAATATTATTTTCTTGTTGAGTTGATATCTTGCAAATATACGAGTTATTATCTATCGACATATTTGTCATGTTTATTAATGGATTATGATATCTAATGTGATAAACTTATATATCATCACCATATGCTTTATTTTCTTGTTTGTTGAGAACTTGTTGCAGGTATATAGCTTTGGGTCTAAGTGCTCAATGGTGGACCTCATCGAACATCTAGACGAGGTAGGCCTCTTTATGGTCTCGCTTGCATATTGGTTTATATAGAATGTTTTTGGGAAAGAGTTGATTTCTGCAGTCATTTTCGTCTGTTGTGGTTTACCCTATCCATAGAGATATTTTCCTTGTAACATCAGGTAAGTCGGGGGGATCCAGCTACATGGGCTCAGGTGAAGTGGTCTGGGTTGAATGGTTGTGTCTTGCAGTGGTAACGGGGGTTGTGGGAGTGATGGGGGTTGCTCAATGATTATTGTTGTGGATGCAGTGGTATCTGGTTTGGGATCATCTTGAATGTTGATCATTATTTAAGAAGATCGAACAAATGCTTGAGTATGAGGTATGGTAAAGTAAATCAGTTGTGGGTTCAGAATCTTCACAAAGGGAGAGACCTCTCATGGGTTTCTTAAATAATGGATCTCCTATGAAAGCAGTGGCAAGGATGTCATTGACATTTTTACTTGATAGCACAGATTGATTAAGAAGTTGGAGAAACATTGGAAATGTCCTCTTCTTGCATTCCATAGGTTGTGAATCCTCTTTATCTTCTTATTCCATCGGCATCGAGACGTTTTCTTTCTTCTCATCTTTTCTAGGACTCAACCCTATGCCTTCTTACTGACCCTTTTTCTTCGGGATCTATGCAGGAAAGAGGTAGTGCATGCCAGATTTGCATGGATTGTACTTGAGGCCAGTCCATGACATAACTTCTTTGTCAAATTTTTCCTCATCCAGGTAGAATGGGAGCAACCTTGAGTGGAAGTCTTTCGACTTCGTATGCCTTGACCAAACAAGATTATTGTGGTGATTCAAGCCAAAAACGATATTCGAGGTGTTTAGGTTCAACAACCCTTTTGGTATTCATCATTGCTGAGTTGCGTCAATCAATAGATTGTACCACTTTGAGAAAGTGACATTGTTGAATTCCTGGTTCTCCTGTTCCACCCTTGAGTGCCAAGGTTCGAACACTTTGGCAAGGCAACCTTTGTAGCTACACCAAGTGAATACAACCCTGTTTGCACAAAAATAAGCTAAGAAAGGTGAATCTAGGGTGCATTCACATTTGTAATAGGACCGCATGACCTTTCTTGCAATTATATAGCAGGTCGTTTGAACTGTTTCTGGAATAATTGGGTCAATTCTTGTTTTTAGACCACCTCTTTCTGTGTGGAACTTCTCATACAGTCTAACCTCACCTTTGTTTTTTTCGTGCTTGCTCAGGCCTTGGAATCCTTTGGTGAAATCCTCACCCTCGAGAGATAATTCAGTGAGCTGGTGGATGTCATCCACATGAATCAGATACCTCTTCTCGAGCCATAGAATTTTGTCATGCACTCAGTTAATCAAGAATTTTTTGCAACGCACAACCTCGCCAATGTTCCTGAAGACCGGTAAGTCTTCGAGGTTCATGATCGTGGAGTTGAACATATTGATAAATTCAGGTTTGAGGAAAAATTGCATGACTTCGATGTCATCTGGATAAAATTCCCAAAACATGTCAATGTTCATCTATGGGAACAACACTTGGTCTACCAAATCAAGGTCCAAGAGCTTTACTTGTTCTATCTTTCCTTTGACATCCCCGAAGATCTCAATCCAAGGATCATACAGTTCGTCTGGGATTGCTTATTTGGGAGATGAACTTTGGCCTCTTGTTTCTCTTGGCATGGTAGCTCTGAAGTGTTGATATGCTGGGTAAATCAGGGTCGGATTTGTAACAGGAGAACGAAAAACTCTCAGGGTATGCACAATTGTAGAAAATTCAAAATCTGGAAAACAATAAATAGTGATACTTTCTTGTGTATTGATGGGTTCTTATAACTAGATAACTAGAAATATTTTGTAAGAACACATAAAGACACTCATGATTAGTCCATAAACGCGGTTTTAGGCTTAGGTGTATGACGAGACGGATAAAGGGGTAGGATCTATCAACTGATCTTGGCTTTTAATGAATGGACTGACAGGGGCGTGATCAATTTGAGGTGCTTATCCTTTGAAAAGTTGAGAAGTGTGGTGGGGATATCGATTCCATATGTGCTTATCACCTATTTATGGCTTAACGAAAAACTATGATGGGTTACGATGGCTATCATAAATAGTATGACTGGATTGGGTACGTGTGGTACATGGGTTGTGATTGAGCTCAGATTCACCCTCCCTCTGACCACAACGGGGATCCCTATCATATTAAATCACTTCATTTAATTTAATTTTGGATCTTTCGATCCCATGCGGTTGAGTAAGAAGGTATGTGCAAAAGGAACACTTAGACTGAAAAATAATATATGTCATGGTGCATTAAATGGCCACTCCGATGTTTATTAACTGAATTAAATAAATTGTAGGAAATGAAAATATAACTATTGTACATGCTCCTTTTGACTAGAGAAACCTTTCTTTGTCTCAAGCATGATAAGTGTAGGGTTTCAGGTGGGCTCCATTCACCCATCCTGGACAAAGGATACCATCTAGTTGCGCGAGCATGACTGCGCCAGAATGTCAAATTTCCAAAATTATGAATGGACCCAACCAATGCATGCACAACTTGCCTGGATGTTTCTGATATCGACTGTCATACAAGATTACTTTATCTCCTTGTGTGAATCCCTTGGACTTAATATGCTTATCATGCCAAGATTTTTTTCTGGCCTTCTCAACTCTCTGATGAAAATCTGCTAAAAATATTGCTTCCTCAAGTTTTTGCAAGTCTACAATCCTCTGTGCAACTGATTCCTCATCTTTCATGTGTGTGGCTTGGGCTATATACAGACTAAGGGTGATAACTTATGGGGGTACAACAACTTATTTACCATAGAGAAACTGAAATGGGGTATATCTGTTTAATTTCTTTGTGGTAGTTCTGTAAGCCCACAAGATTGTTGGAACTCTATCATCCTAGTCTTCCCGTTTTTGACAACATAATTTTGTTAGTCCTCTTTCCAAAATTTTATTAAATGCTTCTACTATACCATTAGATTGTGGATGGTAGGGACTGCTCTTACAATGTTGTATAAGAAATTCAGTTTTCAACGTTGCGATTGTGTTGCTGATAAAGTGACTTCATTGATCACTGTTAGACTTCTAGGACATCCAAACCAAGTGATAACATTCTTGAAGATAAATCTAGCCATTGTATATGTAGAACAGTCTTGAACTACCTTTTCTTCAACCCATCTTGTAAGGTAATCAATTGCGGTAATGATGTATCTGGCCTTGGAGTATTTAGATGGGGGGTTGATCGGTCCATTAAAATCAATAGCCCACTTCTCAAATGATTGAAGTGCTCTGACTGACTGAAGAGGTAATTCATCTCTACGTGACAACTTTCCTACTCTCTGGAAATGTCACAAGATCTATCATACTTCTTATCATATTTAAGTAATGTGGCCCACCATAATCTGGCTTGAAGTACCTTATGTGTAGTGGCCCTACCTCCAACATGTCCTCCCACAACTCCACTATGGAATTCCAATAGGATATCATGCCTTTCATGGTCCAAGACACATCTTCTCAGGATGTTGTCGAGTCCCAATTTGTAAAGTTTCTTGGCAATCAATTTATAGTCTATTGTGCAAACCACCATATGTCATTTATGGGTTATAGAATAAGTTTATGGGTAGCTCCTTGTACCAAGGAAGACAATGATGTCTTCAATATACTCTCGAATGGCCTTAATTTGGAATATTTTTTCATCTAGGAACTGATCATCCACCGCTCTGCCACTTTCCCCTGACCCCAATATGGAAAGGTGATCTGGAACTACATTTCATCTTCCTGGTTTGACAATTACTTCAAACTAAAATTCTTGAAACAACAATATCCATCTACAAATTCTTCCTTCCAATACTAGTTTATTGACTAGGTAATTCAATGCAGAATGCTCAGTGAAAAACTTGAAATGAGAGCCTAATAAGTAGTGTCTAAACTTTCGTAATGTATACATCATATTTAAATCTTCCATTTTAGTGGTTGTGTAGTTGTGCTCAGTTTGTGATAGTTTTATGCTGGCAAAGTAGATAGGGTGGTCCATATTCCCTTCCCCAGGTTGTGCTAAAATGGCTCCCAGGGGTATGCCTGATGCATCCACATGTACATGGAAATCAATTTCCCAATTCGAAAATATCAAGATAGGTGCACTACTTAGTTTCTCTTTGAGAATGTTGAATGCCTTGTCACATTTTGGTGTCCATCAAAACAGTTCAGACTTCTTCAACAATTTCTCAAGGGGTGTTATAATAGTTCCATATCTTCTGATGAATCTACAGTAATATCCCATATGTCCCAATGTGGAGTGCAACAATTTGGCACTTCTGGTTGGCGGCATGTTCATAATGACCGCAACTTTATCTGGGTCTACTAGGACTCCTTCTATGCATACAATTTCTCCTAACAGATTGCCATGAGGTACACAAAAAATACGGTTTCTTATATTTAGAGATATATTTATTTCACAACATCTATCAAGCATTAACCAGATTATCCCGACATGATCTTTTAATAGGTTGTACACCATCCAATCATCCATATAGACTTCTACAAACTTGTGGATGAATTATCGAACGCTATTATCACAATTCGAGAGAAAATGACAGGGGAATTATTCAAACCAAAGGGCATTACATTTATGTGAATGATCCCCATTCGGTTATGAATGTAGTCTTCTTCTTGTCTTCCTCTACTATTCTGACTTGATGATATCCTGAGAATCTATCTATAAACAAATATGATTCTTTTCCCGCAACTTGATCTAATACCTTTTCACTAAAAGGTGTTGGAAACAGGTCATGCACACATGCAGAATTCAGACTCCTATAATCAACACAGACTTGAATGTCTTATGTACCTTTCTTACTTTGGATAAGTATGGGAATAATCCATTCTACTTCTTCAATAGGGAAAATAAATCTTGCCCGAAGCATTTTTTCCACTTGTTTCTTAACCTTTTCTTTTATTCTAGGGTTGAGGCGGTATGGTTTGTGTTTCACAGGTATCAAGTCAGGTTTCAACTCTATTTTCATTTCTCCCATGGCTCCTTTTATTCCTTTTAGTTTCCAGAACGTTTTCAAAAACTAGTCCTCATATTCTTGCGACAGATTATGTACTTCGTTCATAGCTTGCTCATACTAGTAGTCTCCTATAGAAGCTATATTAGGATTCTCTACGCTCCCTATATTGAATTTCCACAACTTTAATGGGTGATTATAGGAGCTACATGTGTGACTAGGTATGGTATCCTGAATCTCTCTACTTCCTTTTGTTTCTTTAATGTCTAAGTTTCCAATCTCTTCTAAGTCATCAGGGTTTTCTAGGTCTCTCTCAAATTTACAACAAGGTACATTTATGTTATCAATTTCAAGACTCAGACTAGACTAAAGCAAGTGAACATGATCAACACATACTACTGGACTTGATCTCTTTTTACAAATGTCCGTAAAAAAAATTCCCTAATTCTTTGAAGGACAATGTTGAGCTTGGGGTACTTACTTGTAAAGAATAAATCCATGAAAAATTGTTCTTGTAAGGTCTCCCAATAGTTCATTTGTCTTTTGGTCTCCTCATGTATATACCAGGCCCTTGGGATAGGCCCCAACGAATGGAAAAATACATGGACCCATAGGTGAGTGGGTACCTCCATAACTCTCCACTACTTTAAGAAATGTTTAATATGCATCCGAGGTTCATATCGTTCGTTGAACAATTGCACATCTTGGAAATATATCTTCATTCCCTCCTTCAGTTAATTCCTCCTTTGGAATCAACATCGGATGGATTTTTTTGCATCCTCCCGCTCCTTAATCGAGGCTTTATGAGTGGCCCACCATCTAGCGGGGGTATCATGCAAGGCTAAGTCAAGAGCAAAGATCCTTTGCTCCATCGTTATCTTCTCTTCCATGGTGGTGAGAAAATAATGTACCTCTGAGGTACCATTGTATGTAGGGGGTTCTCTGGCCTCAGTTTCAATCCATCTTATTCCCCTGACAGTTATGCATCGTCTTGAAAATCGCTCATATGAACCTTGCTACAAACTATCAAATGTTGATTCTGAATCCTCATCAACAGATTGTGTTCTTATCCAACCTACTAATCCATCCACAGTAGGATTTATGTAATCCAGTATCGTACCTATTGTAATCGTGTATAATTGGTCAAGGGCCTCTGAGTCCATATTATGGTCCATTGGTTCAATATATTGAGGCCCTAGACAAGGATCTAAGGGTTGAACTACTTTTATCTCGTCTGCTTCAAACGTCACGGTGTCCCTCTTTAGATCAATGATAGCATAGTTGTCATATTCCCAATCAATCTTGAGTAGAGTGGGGTAGGGATCCTTATCTCCCATGATTTTAATTACCTCTAAATCAATTGTGTTCTTAACTCCTGCAACATCTATTTCCACATTTTCGATTCTTCCTACTGGGAAGATGCAGTATTGATTTTCCATTCTCAACTGGATGGGGGGGATATACTAACTGAGGTTTTCCCAAATCTTCCTAGGTATTTTTGGGTAGGATGTTGACATTTGATCCCAAATCTAGCATGACATCTTTGATTTCAAAATCATCTAGCTGGGCTTCTAACCTAAATTATTTTCTTGTCCGCACCTTTCTTATTTGTATTCTCTAGTTATTGCTCTCAAGGAGGTTAGTCCTTACTATGGATTTTGGGGTTCCCTCGTTCCCCAATATCAAGTACAAGGTGTTTCACAACTTTTGAGTAAGTTGGTCATCCCCTAGGATATCAAAGAATAAGTGAAACCAAATATTGATTACACTTTGAGACTACTCAGGGTGTCTTCTTAGAATTGCAAAATTCCTGGGTGTTGGTGGTGAGGTAGGGGATTGCGCGAGGTTAGGTTGAGAGGCGGTTCTAGGAGGATTATCCATTATTTATGGAGTGGGGATACTCTTAATTATTTCTATTGCATTTTTGGAAAAAAACTTTTGTTTCACAAAATCATACCTGTCATCTTTGGTACTAGATTTCTGAATATTGGAATGAATGTCTGCGTCTTCCCCAATATTTTCTCCTCTCTGAGTCATGATTTTAATATTGGGTAGTTTTCCCTTAATTACCATTTTTAATTCTGAGCTTATGAGATTATATCCTCATTGAAGAACCCGATCTTCCCACTTCATTATCATCTCTAGAAAGTCTTCAGTTGTGTTTCCATTATTCCTACAGTGCGAGCACCATGGTCGTCTTGGATGAGGGAATTCTATAGCCAAATGACCTTGTTCGTTGAATTTATAGTATCGGTTCATCCCTCTACCTCCATTTCACCGTCCTATGAATCTACCTCTAGCCCCACCTCCATGGCCTCTTCCAGGTCCTTGGGGGGTTTCATTTACTCTTAATGTTCTCCAGTATAATTTGTGAGCCCGTGCGTCCAACGCTCTACATTGATTTGTGGCATGGGTTGTAGATGCACAAAACTCATAGTGTATCTTATTGGGAGAATTTTTGTACTTCTTCATAATATGAAATTACCTCGGCGCATGTCCATGTATCCGAAAAATATCACAATACTCTGTTGTGTGAGAGGTTTGGGCACCTGGGAAGGTACTATACAGCCCTGGTGTATGGAATGGTGGAGTCGTAGACACTTTCACAACTCCTCTCCTGGGTCCTAAATAAGGCCCCATCGGGTTGTGTGTTGGTTGTGGAGCCTGATTATCTTCCTGATTCAGAGGTCCTTGCTTTCAGCTGTGTTTATACCCCATGAAGTATTTACACCCCAAAAGTATGTACACTCTTCCATGCAGGGGAGTGCAGAGGGGGGGTACCCCCTCTGCAGGGTCCGAGGGGGCTATCCCCCCGGCTGTGGGGTCTGGGGGCAAGCAGGCTCCCAACGGGGGTTCAGGGGCGAAGCCCCCAAAGAAAAAATTTCCTTGTAAAAGTATATTGTAATTTCATTGTAAATTTGCACTGTTCATTATAAGGTCGCAGATCTAACGGTAGAGATTATGTTAGGGTTTTTTTGCCTAGAAGGCAACCCTCTTTTATGAGGGAATTGTATTGTGGCTATGATTGATGGTGAATATTGTATTCTGAGAGAGGATACTATGAGAGAAAGAAGATGAATTTATTGCAGGTTTTGTTGTAGGTTGTATCCCTTCATTTGTTGGATAATAATAAAGGAAGGACCTGGCAATTTCTCTGGTGGACGTAGCCCACACTGGGTGAACCACATAAATCTGTGTCTCTCTTGTATTGTGTGTCTTCTGTGTTTTGTTTATGAATTTGTTTTATTTTATTTCTCCGCGGTCCTGTTTTTCTAACAATTGGTATTAGAGCATAAGGTAACTCGTAGGAAAAGAGGGTTCCTGGTTCGAGTGGGAGCAATGTCGGAATATGGAAAGTTTAGGGTCGAGAAATTTAATGACCAAAACTACCAGTTATGGAAGATGCAGATGGAAGACTATTTATATCAGAAGGATCTATTCCTACCATTGAGCAGAGTAGCAAAGAAGCCGGTGGCCATGAAGGACGAAGAATGGGAGATTCTTGACAGAAAGGCTCTAGGAACGACACGACTGAGCCTGGCAGCGTCGGTGGCTTTCAATATTTCGAAAGAAAAGACAACGAAGGGTTTGATGGACGCGTTGGCCAAATTGTATGAAAAACCCTCAGCGTCGAATAAGGTATTTCTAATGAAGAGATTATTTAATATGA
>ML778748.1:603103-638428 GCA_009831015.1 Picea engelmannii
GTATACAAGAAAGGATCACATAAGAATCCCGAGAAGATATAAGATATTTAATGAATGGATAAGATATTTAATGAGTGGATAAGATAATTAAAAATGGGATAAGGAGTTAGGTAGGGAGTTAATGGAGGAGGAGTGTCGGCGAAGGAGGAATAAGGGGGGGAAAGGAGTTTGGAGGGGAGACATTCGAGAGGGGTGGAGAAGGATTTTGGGGAGAACTCTGAGTATTGGACCAGGGAGGAATTTTGTGTTTGGGATTGACACAGTGGACCGGGGTTGCTGGAGGTTTTGGGCTCGGAGGGCCAGGATATCCGTAGATATCCTGGAGCTAAGTCGTTTTCCTAGCTGGCAGGGTGGACAATAGTTTTGGGCAATTTTTCTGTGTTTGCAACAGGACTGGGCTGTGTAGCAGGTAGCAGGAGAGCAACAGCAGCAAGGCAGCTAGCAACGGGAATAGCATCAGAACCATGTACCCTGTTGAATTATGCATTTATTTATTCTGCTATAAATTCGTTAATATTTGATGAATCTAAATGGCTAAAGTTGCTGGTATGAAGATCAATATTATGCTGAATAGATATTGTCTTAGTTAAGAAATAATTGCTTGTGAGGATAACAATGTTTAGATATATATTTATGGGCATTACAGAGGTTGCCATGGATTTAAGAAATTCTCCCCTGCTTGAATCGTTCTTCCTTTATTAACTCAACTTATTTCGGCCCACTACACCAGCTCCTCACAATGTGATTTCCTTTCACATCCACCCTCACATGCATAATCTTTTTCATAAATTCTTCTAGATCGATTGTGTGAATTTCCTCTATCATCAAAGTGCTCCCATGAATTCACACATACCTGTTATTCATGGTGCTTGGCTCCCACAATGGTTGATCCTATACATGCCTCTTCTCCCAATAATGGTTTCCACCCTCAACTCCTCGACGTACTACACTCATAATTGGTCTACTAACCAACTGTCTAACCCTCGTTTGCACTTGTCCTTCGCTTGTCATCATGTTTTGGTGTTGGCGCAAACCAGGAGGGTCTCGTTAGTCCCACCATCATTAATATGACCTGCCAACATTTGGATCTGATACTCGTCCAAGCATCCATCCATCCTTTTCAACAATCTATTTGTCTGCACTATTCCATCAAGCCTCCATGTGGCAGTCATTTGTCGCTTCCTACTCTCAATGTGTGGCACCCCATCCGGGTTTAAATCAATTTACTTTCATCTTATATTATCTTTTTGTTTATAATTTTTATGATAATACACATGTATACAAATTTTATGAAATTTTGTAATGTTTTATATATATTATATATTAAATTGAATATTTAAAAAATAAAAAAATATTTTAAAATTTTAAAATTAAATATTTTAATTTTTGTGAATAATTTTAATTTAATAAATTTATTTGATTTGAAAATATTTATTAAAAAAATACAAATTATATATATAATGTAATTTACATAATATAGTACATTAAAATAAGAGTTAATTTACATAATTTACTAATGTTAATCTGTAATTGATAGATTTGATACTTTTTAAAGTCATTTTGTACTATTATAACTTTGAAACTTTAGTTTGAACATATTAAAACACCCATGACACGAGTGCTAGTATTTATGCATCCACTTAATACAATAACCCATTGAAATGTACATTTTATTTAATGATCCATTGAGGTGTACTAATCATCTCATTTCAAAGACGTAATCAAATCCAACGTTGATTCAAATCCACGTAACATTGGAAATGCTTTTCCATTCACATTAATATCATCACTCGTTTCTTTTGCATCCTTCATATTAGTCAAAGCGTCATCTTCAAAAAGTCATTTGTATCTAAATTTTTTATATAAGCTAGCTTTAAATATTGCTTAAAAAAAATGGGTAATATTATTTAAAAATATTAATTAATTAATTAATGATAAAAACATGTGTCATCTAATTTTTATTGTTAGTTTTAGGTAAAATAAAATATTCAAATTACTATTACTTAAAATATATTAATTAATTAATTAGTTATAAAGTATGTATCCATTATGATAAATGCCATTTAAAATATATTAATTAATTAATTAGTTATAAAGTATGTATCCATTATGATAAATGGTATTTAAAATATTAATATTGTTTTTATCAATACACTTTTAAATCATTCTTATTAAAATTTATTACATGTTTTTTAAGGTTTAAAATATGTTATTTATTTAGATAAAATTAAATGTTTAAATATATTTATACTTAATTATAGTTTCAACCATTAGCTCAAGTGGTTATGATTCCGGGGTGAGATGATGAGTGACAATGACCACAACTTTAAAAATAAGAAAAGGATAATTTTAACTAATGTCATTAAAATATATACAATGACCATGTTAATTAGAAATAATAATTACTATTAACATCATTAAAATATATACAATGACCATGTTAATTAGAAATAATAATTACTATTAACATGGAAGAATATTTGTATCAAGGTTACAATAAGTAATTTGGTTTGAAATTATCAAAATATTAACTTTTATTAAAATAAAAGTTAAGGACAGTTGGTGTTTCCAAACATGTAAAGTTGGTGATACATGTATATGCAAGCACTTCAATGGTATTTGAAGTTACAATTTATTTCATTGTCATGGAAAAAAATATTTAATTATATATTTTTTCTTCACTTTAAATGTGTATAAGGTGTAAACTCAATATGAAAGAGATCTTTGTTAACAATAAATTTAGATGAATGTAATGTGAATCATAAATTATATAAAAAAATTGTTGTTAGATGTTGAATTGTGTTGCTTGATAAAATTACAAGTATGGCTCAAAGATGGACCCAAATCTTATTCAATCTTATTCAAGAATATTAAATAAATTTATACAAATTTATGAATGAGCATTATTTTTTTTTGTTTGTTAATGTGGCCGAACCTGTTGGCATCGGGATTAACCTATGGCTTGAGAAACCACGACTCAGGGGAATCTAAGCCTTCAAAATCACTTGGGGATCGCACCCGGCCTGAGCCACACCAACCCTTAACATGGTTGGATTTTTGTTCCCCGCAAGTTTCGAACCGGTGACTTTTCAACACGTAGTGGCTTAACAACACACTCTGTCACCGACTGTCCTACACCTCGGGGACTAAAATTTGAAGGACATGGGGGTGGGCTTTGATCCACATATGTGTGCATGGGTCACGATACCATTTAATATGGTATCTCTGGGTGCAACCACATGTTCGACCACTACCTCAAGGTGCCCCCATGACTCCAGGTAAAGCCCTCACGAGAATTGAACCTTGCCCAACAGTGAAAAACTCCTCGCTTTCCACCATTGGATCCAACCCCTTTGGGCTATGAATGAGCATTATAGAATTTACTTGTTAATGAAGATATCTGCCATTAAGTAAAGAAAATAAAACATCAGAAAAAACATAAAATACCAACTAAATATTATCCAAGAATATTAAACAAATTTATTAATAAGTATTATAGAATTCACTTGCCAAAGAAGATATAAGACATTAAGTAAAGAAAATAAAACATCACAAAGACATAAGATACCAATTAAATATATTGTTTGAGTGTAATTGGAAAACAATGCAATAAAGCTTATAAATGATTTAGTTTTTTGTTTCAATGAAAAAACATATTATGATGTTTATATCCCAATAATAATGCAATCCATAAAATACATGCACACTTATTGTTAAAAATAGGTTGATAATATTAATTGAAATAAACTATAATAAAGTTGTTGGAAGTTATCAAATGCATACCTAAATTTTGCTAATTTATGTTTAACAAAATAATTAACAATCTTGGGTGGTTTCAATTGTTTTGCAACAAAGATACTTGGAAGAAATACAAGTCAATCAACAAAGGCATGTTAATGATATGCAAATAGAAGACCTATAGAGAAAATCATAATCAAATGTTCGCATTATACATAGATGCAATCACTAGGGTAGCATAAAAGAAATATGACCTTCCCTTCTCTTCTTACTCCAATTAGTAGCTTGTTTCTAGGTTGGCATGGAGGATTGGGTTGGTGGAAAGAAGGTGTGTTCAAAGAAATATTATGTGTTCCTTTGCAATTTCAATGCATCTTCACTCTGTTACATAGCATATGCATTCATGGGATGTTAATGAATACCCCTAATTTTACTAGATATTGATAAATACCTCCAAAAATCCTTTTGTTTAACCCTCCTCCGAGTACAAATTTTCAATGAAAAAACTCAATTTTTACTAGATACCCCCTTTTATACCCCGCAATACCTATAACCCCCCCTATATCACACATCACCCCCAATAACTACATCATATTGAATTTAGTTTTTACAATTTGAAACCCTCCTTTATGAATGAACATGATAAGATATTGATCAACAAGGTCAAGCACCCATGGGAACCATAGTAGAAGGTAATCATTTAATAAGAAGAATGAGAAGGCAAAGAAATTTGGTATCCTAGAATTATGTCCACATGAAAAAACATTCCTAATTTAATTAAGTAAATCCAACAAAATCACAAACAAAAATCCAAACATCTATTTGCAACCTAGATTTTGACAGAGATCATAAAGACAAAAAAATGTGCCAAGGGAGATGAAGTGGCCTAGTGAAAACCATCAAACCATAAGCACACAATCATATCCAATCCTCAACACAACAATGTGGATTGAACAATTTACCTAGGGAATTAGAATATAGGATGGACCAGTGGCTAAGAGTTGCATGTGCTCCAACCACATTTGCCACTAGACATTTAAAAAGAGCTAGTGGCTAACATTGTAGTCTATGGGTTCCTACAATAATGTATTTCAATAATAAAAAAAAAAGATGCATTTTATACATCTATCCATATTACAAAAACATGTTGACCAGGAAACATAAATTTTTAATAAAATGTTCTTGTTGGGGGTGTGTGGGGAAGACCCATTAGGAAAAAGAGGATTTTCCCCTTGAAATGATGGTGCATGGAAAATAAAGGTATGGAAGGAAACCATTTCCTAAAGAGAATTAAGACGAGAAAGAAACATGGTATCCTAGAATTATTATGAGAATACTAACCAATAAAATGTCAAACTCATGCAAATACTTATGTCACTCCTATAGGTGACCATACTAAAGGGAAGGTTGTCGAAGAACCTTCTAAATCTACTCCTCCTCCATATTCCATTCCTCTTCAGATTGAGAATCCAATTTCTAACGTAGCATTGCATCCGCCCAAGAGCGTAATTCAAAAAGTGACATGTAATCCAAATGCTCATGCTGCTAAAAAATACAACATAATTGAAGATTTGGCACAAGAACCTTATGCCATGTCAACCCTCGAAGTTCTAAATCACTGTCCAAATCAATGTAGAACCCTGTTGTCATCCATTGGAGCCATGGATCATGAGGACTCGAACCTAATTATGTTTAACCTGGACTATTTTAAGGAGAAAGTCTCCCACCACTTAGCATTCCAAGTTCAAGTTTTGGTTGGTGGAAAGAAAATCCATCGTATTGTTTTGGATGAGGGAACTTCCACTTGCATTATGTCTTTACCTTGTTGGAGAACCCTTGGTTCCCCTACACTTACCCCATCCCCTACCTGCACCCTGAAAGGGTTTGATGGACATGGTTTCCAACCTCACTGACTCTTGCAATACTTTGTTGTGACTTTGAAGGGTAAGAATGTTTTGGTTGATATCGAAGTAGTCGACGTGCCCCTAGATTATAATTTTTTACTTGGTCATAATTTTTCCTATGAAATGATTGTCATCGCATCTTCGGTGTTTCGTATCTTACGATTTCCCCATCAAGGAAATATTATCATTGTTGACCAACTTGGGTATAAAACTCGAGATCTCAACAATTTCATAGCAAATAATGTCCCTTTTCTAGGACATAATAATTTTGAGAGTGTAGTTGTAGGTCTTCTCAAGGATTCCTCACTCATGGGGGTTTTTCCTTTTCCTTCTCCTCCCATGCCCAGGTTTCCACCCTAAACATGATTTCGACTAAGTATGACATTCTGTCGATTCACCTCATCCTTTGGTGGTACATGGTCTCAACGAGCATCGATGGATTTCTTTGTCAAGCTCATTAAAAAATGAAACATACCCCCCTCCATTACAATCAATTCTCACTCTCGATCGAGTACTTGAACCTTCTTTTCCTCCTCCTAGTGAAAATGTTTCCATTAGTAACTAGAAAAATAAACGTGGAAATAAGAAGAGTCGTCGGAGGAAACGACGCTTGGGGGATAGGTCTCTAGCCTCTCGACATCATGCTGGAGAAAAAACACCAACTTCTACCAAGGAAATTGAGGGTAAACTACCTCTAGAGAGACACACTGCTAGGAGCGATCCTCATTCGAAGGTCATTCCCATTGTAACGTAGTAGTGTTTTTCTAGAACGATCTTAGTCTTTGTTCTTTCCCATGCTTGTAAATAAATGAGAATAAGTTACCGATCTTAGTCTTTCTTCTTTATCATGCTCGTAAATACATGAGAATGTGACCAAGTATACTTTTATCACTTTTTCATACTCGTAAAGGTTATACGAAAAAGGAACCCGTTGGACTTTTCTTTAATCTCTTTTCAGACTCTCTAAACATGAAAATATTATCGAGTGATCTTTCTTCCTTTCACACTCGTTAAAAGGTTTGAAAGGGTGTCTTTCAAGTGGTATTTTATATCTTTTTCGGCCTCGCGATACTAATTATGAAAAAGTAACACTCTAATCAAGAAAGATTAGAATATTTCTCCCCTGTATTGTTTTAAACTTTTTTCGGTATTGGGAGACTAAATTTACGAAACATTCATCCATGGAGTCACCTTTAAGTTCTTTTCATACTCTCTAAACATGAAAAACCATCGATTTTTCCTTCTCTAGACTCGTTAAACTACACATTGAAGGACCCATATGGGAATGAACCCTTACTTCTTCCATTTCCTTAAATAAAGGAAGAGGAACTTACCGAAGGTGAGTTATATCGAGCATGTGTTACCCTCCTCGAGCTCATTAAATGAAAAAGAGGTACTCATCTATCTAGGTGGGGGGGAAATTGAAGGAATTAGGTCAAGATTTTGAGAATCCTTTATGGCATCTATTATCTCCCTTGAACATGGAACTTGTTTTCATCTCGTCTTAGAGTTGGCTAATCTGCCTATCTCTGATTCATACCAATTCCATATGTAGCCATACTTTTTCATCCATTCGAAGAGTGCTCTTATTTCCGTCACATTACATTTTTGGTACTCGTCGATTCAATGCTACCAAGTCAGTTGTCGTGCCTCATCATGTTTAAGAGAATTTTCACTTCAAACCATCCATCTGTAGTACTGCCAATTTCCATTTCCTATGTCAATCCATACTCATTTGATTCACCATGTTACATCACTTTCCTGTGTCAGTTTTGTGTCGATGATGTGGGACACAATAAGGCCCTCCTTCGATGATTCTTTTCCTATTGACTTCAACATGTCATCCAGGAATTAGACTTAGAAACCAGTTAGTACGTTGGGACCTGCATGCCTCAATGGCAGGCCTCCTGGCTTCCGACAATAGATTTACATCATTGACCTCTGATCAGATGATTCCACAAATGTTCGATCTTAGCTCATTTATCCACATTCGCTGGAATGTACTAGGGTACCTTGGGAGTCATTGACATCAATGGTGATTTCCCTCACACTTGTTAATGGTTTACCTCAATGATCAGTAATCAAGTGGTTTCTACCATGCTCGACATCAAATCATCTATTCACATGAATATATTTGTACTACATCGGGATTGGGATGAATACCTTGGGTTAGGCGTTCACTATGTTATCTGTTTTTCCCATGCTGCGAAGGAGATCATTTGAGCATGTTGATATATATATATATATATATATATATATATTGTCACATAGATACACATTGTATTGGTTTGTGGCTATGTTTTATCATATCATAGCTCCATTGTGTATTTTGCGTGGCTATGATCAGTTTATGTCATGGAGGTATGGATCCATATTGTATCTCTAGTGGCCATATCCTTAGTCGGTATTTTTCATGGATCTGTAGTGTATTGGTTGGCGACCGTGCTTTGAGTCATCTTGTTTTTCGAGCATAGGTATGCATGCCTCAGAAACAAAACATATATTAATATTGTTTGATGGTTGTTTACAACTTCTTACAGGTTCTCCAACTCCACACCCTTGCATTGAAGAATTGTAAAGTGTTTCATCCATAAATTTCTCTTTTGACCTCACACTTTAGGGGGAAATCTATTACACACAAAAATTCCACACTTAAGTACCTCACCCTAAGTGTCGCAAGTGTTGTAAAAGTGTCATATGCACCTTGTTAAGTGTCACATACACTAACACCATGAAAGAGAAATTGTCATAATACTTAGTCAGTGAGGAGGAAAAATATATCATATGAAAGTCAAAATACTATGTGTACATGAATTATTTATTAATATTCATAAAAAGGAAATTAATTTAGTGTGAAAATCCACCTCACATTTAGTTTCCTAATCTCAAGTAGAGGTTGAGAATCTCATGGATGGTTGAGATATTTTCTCAAACCAAAATCTTAATTTGGTGGATCTTGAGAGATATTTCCTCCTTTAAATCCTTGATATATATTTTCTCCCTAAAAATCTTGGAGATCCCATTTTAGTGGATCAAGTGAGTGATCTTATCCATGGTGGTTAAGCTTCCAAATCCTATATAATGAGGGTTTTCCATGGATAAGGGGAGGAAGGAGGAAGCTTGGATATATTAGACTTATGATCATGGGATTCATGCAAGGGTCTAGATGAGGATATCTTGGAGGAGTGTTGCATCATCATCCATGTTCATAAGTATTCTCTTTGGGTTCTCATTTTAATATACTTGGCCTATTTCCTTCAAGCTTGTGTATTCTTGCATGTGCTTGTCTATTGTTCCTTCAATATTTGTAGATGAATTTGTTTGATCTAATATTGTAGAGTAGGAGTTATTTGTTTCTCTTTTTTGTATATTTCATTGTAGGTATCAATTTGCACTAATGATTTTGGAGATCAAGCTTGGATTGGAAGCAACGAGGACAAACTTTGAAACTAGGTGCATCACACCTTTTCTCCCTCTCTCTCTCTCTTTTTGATTAGTTAAACTAAATTCAAAGGGATTTTAGTGTCCACTTGTGTTTTTATATATTGGTATTAGGGGTCTATAATGCAATGGAAAGTTCACATGTCCATAGGGGAATATTTCTGTAACAATATTTTTTATCATGGCCAAAATGTCTAGCCAATCCTCCACTATGTTTTTCCTTCAACAAATTGTTCCTCATTGAGCACATTGGAATACACAATTGGATCCCTTTGAAAAATAGTACTTCTTGGATTACATACTCCATCCATTGGCTTTTATCCCTTATTAAAGGGTTTTTACAAGCTTCATAAGCCTCCTTGAAATCTAAATATTCTTTGTACATTTCCTTGAGGTGTTCAAATCCCAAAGTCTCCACTTGGAATTCTTGCAACATTAAAAATCTCTTGATCAAATCATATGCAACTTTGTTAACACTCCCACTAATATGTGTAATAAAAAAAGTAAAATTCTGCATGAATTCTACCCATTTGGCATGTCTCTGGTTCAACTTATCTTCTCTAGTTATGTACTGTAAAGCATGATTGTTAATATATAAAATAAACTCTTTTGGTATAAGAAAATGTCTCCTCTTTTTAAAATATTCAACTATAGCATAACATTATTTGTCATATTTTGAATACTTCTTCTTAGCATCATTCAACTTCTCATGTAAATAAGCAATAGTCTTATCATCTTGACTTAAAACTGCATCGATGGACACTCCACTTGCATCACATTTGACTTGGAAATTTTTCCTAAAGTCTGGCAGAATTAAGATAGGTTGTTCTTTTATCTTTCCTTTTAACACTCTAAATCCTTTCTCGGCTTCTTTTGTACAGTCAAAATATCTATTTTCTTTCTTTATAGTATCTGGTATGGGTGAGCAAATACTGTTGAAATTCTTGGTGAATTTTCTATAAAAGATTTCTAATACATGAAATCTTCTTACGTCAAATACACTTCTTGGAGAAGGCCATTCTCTTATATCCCTCACCTTCTTTGGATCCATCTTCATTTTATTTGAAGAGGCTAAAAATCCAAAATACACAAGTTTTGTCTTCATAAAAAGAACATTTCTTCAAATTTATTAACAACTTTTCTTGATGAAATATTTTCAACACCATTTTCAAGTGTCTTAAATGCTCCTCCTCAGTCTTACTATAAACTATGATATCATCTAAGTAAACAATCACAAATTTCCCAATAAAATTTGTGATCACTTCATTCATTAACCTCATGAATGTACTTGAAGCATTTGCTAAAACAAATGGCATAGTAAGCCACTCATACAACCCTTCATTTGTTTTGAATGTTGTCTTCCATTCATCCCCTTCTCTCATCCTTATCTGATGATAACCACTTTTCAATTCTATCTTGGAAAAATAACTATATCCACTTAAATAATCCATCAAATCATCCATTTAGGGTAAATGAAACCTATACATGATTGTTATCTTGTTGATAGCTCTAGAATCAGTGCACATTATCCAACCTCCATCTTTCTTTGGACTCAAAACAGTCGGTACTGCACACAGACTCAAACTTTCTCTTATCAGTCCTTTATCCAACATCTCTTGGACCTGCTCCTTGACCTCTTCATTATTATGAGGGGTCAACCTATACGCTGCTTGGTTTGGAAAACTTGCTCCCAGAATAAGGTCAATATGATGACTAATACCCCTATTAGGTGGTAAAGTATGAGGAAACTCATCCACCACAATGTAAACAAATTCATCAAATAATTTCTGAACTTCCACCGGAAAATCATTCATAAAATTATTTGTAAGGACGAATCTCGGCTTATCTATAACATCAAACTTCATTTCCTGATCTTTCTTAACTTCCTTCAAGAGCTCCTTCCCACTCATGAGAAGTATACTCAGACTAGCCTCCTATTTGACTCCCTTATATTATAATGGAAACTACATATGCTTAGACCCATTTTTTTCAAGGGTATAAATATTCTTCCTCCCATCATGTATGATTTTGTTGTCATATTGACAAGGCCTCCCCAACAGAACATGACAAACATCCATACGAATGGAATCACATAAAATTTCATCCTTATAACTACCAATTTTAAATTGAACCTTACATTGTCTACTTACCATGACTTGATGTCCTTTCTGCAACCATGACTGCTTGTACGGACTCATATTTGTGGTCTTCTGTAACTTTATATTTTCCAACATCTTCATGGATACCAAATTATCAATGCTCCCACTGTCTATGATCACATTGCATACTCTATCTCTTGTCTTGCAAGAAGTTTTGAACAAACTCGTTGTTTGTATTGGCTCTTGCACCTCATTTTCCTGCTTCACAAGGAATTTCCTCATCATGAGTGATATCCCCTCTTCTTCAGCTTATTCTTTTGCCTTTATCCCAAAAATCCTTTGATCTGCCTTAGAAGTACGAGTTTCTCTAACTCCTACATTATTATTTTCAAAACATTCCCAAGACATGTGCCCTATTTTCCCGCAAACATAACACTTGACTTGTCCTCCTCTACCTCTTCCTTTGCCTCTTGGAAAAGGCCTCCTTCCTCTAAATTCTCCCCCTCTATTTTTCTGACTTTTATTTCCTCTAGCTTCTTCCCTTTATTTTTGGAACTTTTCTCTAGTGGTTCCTTTTCCTCTGTTAGGATTCTTTCCCCTATTCTTCTGAATTTTATTTCTTGCCATTTTTTATCCTCCCTTCAAGGCTACCTGATAAGAATGTTCTACAGTCCTCATTGTTATCATGCTAATTTCATCTTGAATTTCATATCTCAAACCATTGATATATCTAGAAATTTTATCTTCATCATTTTCCATGTGTCTTGCTCTTATATTCAACTTATAGAATTCTTTAGTATATTCCTTCACTGAAAAACCTTTCTTTCTCATATTATGCAACCTTATGAACAGATTCAACAGATAATCTTTGGGTATGAATTTATCCTTAAGCTTAGCTATCATTCTATCCCAAATTTTAATCTTGGACTTACCTTTTCTCCTCCTGTCATCCTACAACTCATCCCACCATAAAGTTGCATGTCCCCTAAACCTAGTCACCACATGCTTTACTTTCTTCTCATCATCAATCTCCTCATAATCAAAGTACTTGTCTAAATCAATTACGAAATCAAACAACTCTTATACATTCAAATTACTTCCATACATCGGGACTTCCATCTTCACTCTGATTTCCATCTTGACAACAACTGTCGGCAATCACTCCTCTACTGCTTCTTATCCTACAACTTCATCTTCTTCTGAATTTTCACTTTCAGCATCACTAACATCACCTGTGTCTAGTGATCTCCTTTGTTTTGTTTCCATGGCATCCAACCTTGCTCAAATTTGTCTCATTTCATTCTCCATCATTGCATTGGCTACAGGTCTCTCCCTGCATCTCCTCGACAACATGGTTTCAAATGTTTATTCTCACAAAGCTTATTCCTACTCTGATACCACTTGACACAAATTCCCTATGGTCATGTGCGACCTCTCGGTATAGGTTCAATGAGATCCCACCGACACCTATAGTTAACTATACCAATAGGATTGACAATACACAAGCATGGAACTTAAATTTGTGAGGGTTCCTTTGGTCTCTGAAACCCATGCATGTGACCATGGCTTGTGACTGAGCGTTTGGAAAAAAGGTTGTTCGGTGCTCCGGGACCCTGGGATTCGGAATTTTCCCCACTCCAACAACAATCAAATCACTTTCTCCAAATAGTCGAACTGCCAAAATCACAAAGATTCCAAGGATCAACTGTCTGTGCTCCTTCACTAGATCAACGGTCCATATTTTCTCCGAGACTTCGGAGGTTCGAGATATTCTTCACTCCATGAAATAGTGGCAAAAATTCCTCAGAGTGTTGAATTGTCGAATCACTTGGGGATCCAACGACTCACACTCACCCACAAATATACGGTGGAGATTCACTCCAAGACTTTGGAGCTTCAGGGCTCTGGGCATACCTTGCAACAAACAACTTAGAAACTATCAGAGTAACAAATTTCGAAGGAGTTAGCACTTAACGACTTTTCTCCTTCTCCCTATCAAACGACTATGAGGGATTCTAAATCCTCCTGAACAGATCTCATCCATTCGACCTTAAGCAAATGGATTTATCCTCTTGGGGACTTACACTCATTATCCCTCCTTGAGATTTGTCACTTGAATGACTTGAACTCTGGCGCACACTTTGTTCTTCTCTCCTGAGCTTGGGACTTGGAAAAGTCACCTACACACTCCTTGTGTTATCTCTCCTGAGATTTATCAACACTTAATGAAGTGTTGGCTCTGTGCACTCCTTTCATGATGTCTACCCTTTGAGATTTTACACTTCTTTGAGTGTGGGCACACTCCTTGTGATTTCTCTGTGAAAACCTACCCTATCTCTCCTGATCTTTTGAACATGTAAATGGTTCAACCTCCACACTCCTTGTGTTGGCACTGTGCACTCCTTGCATCGTGATTCTCAAAAGAGAAATAATTGAAACTTATAACTAAATTAAGTACTTATTCAATAAAAAAATTATATGCACACACACAAACACAAAGATAACAACATAACATTTATCCAGTTTCACAGAGATAAACAAACTCACAGTCTCATAAATGTGTGAGCAATTCTCGTTTTCTATATTTCCTCAACAACAATTTACAAAAGTTTCAACAAACTTTATCAACAACTGATGTGAGTGGGACTTAGAATTTAAGGGTTCTAATCATGCATGTAGAAAATGACCATTTAAAGGCCTCTACTTTTTCCTATTCTCCCAACACAAAACTCGACATTCATGCAATACAAAGGTGCAAACAAGATTAGGTAACTCTACCTTAAATCCTTCGTTTTATGTCGATCCCTTTGCTTTCACTCGCTCTTTGACTGCAAGCCTCCTCCCAAAGCTGACCTGTAGTCACACATGGACAAATAGAGATTTGCAAACATGCATTTCATATACTAATTGATGGTTTAGATGTGACAATATCATAAAATAAATACACAATTTGAACACATGACATGGTGGGAAGAAAAAAGTATTCCTTTTTGTATTAATCTTTACAAGAGTAAACTTATAATATGTGGCCGACACTACTCCTCGAACCTGGTCTTGGGCTCCTCTTCACAATGCACCAACTACTCAACCTCACAATATGATTGCAGGAAATTGGAGCAAAGGGGGGGTAAATTTGGGCAGAGTTTCTATACTCTTCTTCTTATTTTTCAAATGCAGGGACCCCTACCCCTTCTTTTATAGGTAGTTATTTGGTTGAATGACTGGCCATAGGCAGTCAAACGGTTTTAGAAATTTCCCAAAACTCCGTTTCTCGTCTGCAACTTTCCATTTTTCATGTTTTTGTTAGTATACGCGGGCTTTAGAAGGCCTGCAGGTGTATGGATGATGCATATGCGGGATGTATAAGGCCAGGGCACATGTGGCTCAAAAAAGAGGTATTTTTAGAAGATCTTGGCTCAAGAAATTGGAAAATAGTAGGGCCTGAGGCCAGGTATGCAAGCTGGGTGCAAATTAGGCTTATAACAGATGCCCCCTAAAGTGAGAGGTCAGAAGAGCATCTGATGGAAGAAATACTTTACCAATATTTATCAACGTGCCAAGTGAGTGAGTCCAAGGACCATTATTCGAGAGCTTCCATCTGCAAAATAATATTTTGTCTCTCTGAGGCCGGCATACCCATGCTCGGGATAAAAAACTAAAATCATGGCTACCAATCAAATACACTACATATCCATGTCATATAACTATATAAAGTGTAGTCGCAAGCAATACACAATGGATCTACATCTCAAAATCAAAAGATATACATGTATAGTATCCATCTTCAAGAAGCTAAGTGTCGTCTGATGGCTAGAGATGATGTTTTCAAAGCTTGAGCAACAACTTCAAGATCTTCAAAACTCGGGTAAGAATGTAATATGAGTGTACAAATTCATTACCCAGAGGTCTTCGACAACTCGTCATGAATAGACAAGAGGATCTTGGTGATCAGACAAAGAACTTCATTGATTTTGAGCAAGGATTTTGATTGGTGTTTTAGGATGACCGGGCATGAGGACAAGAGACAAACTGCAGAAAGGCCGACACGAGCTTGGTAAAAAATTCCCTTGGAAAGTAGCACTACAAATGATGAGACTCAGGTAGCATGATATTGACATAAGTTGACGATGTAGGAGGCAAGACCAACTCTCCATATGTTTAGAGGAATAACCAAACAGAGGAGGACACAGCTCTATGAGAATAGCTTCCTAAGGTCATACTATATCCCATATCTTTGACGAACAAACGGAAAGATGTGATTTGTCCAAGGGCGACTCCTTGGGCTGCCAATAAAAAGAAAATACTTTTCCCTTCCTCTTTTTGGGGTATATTTGATTTTTTTTTTCTTTTTCAATAATTTAGGAAAGCTTGAAAAAGAATAAAAGAATGTTACATTACAAACAAGGATCAAGTGTCACAAACATACTAGTTCCAAGTGCACGGAACACAGGGATGCTCAGGGAAAAGGGACATATGCAGGAAAAGGACACTCGGGAAAAATCCTCCATGGGCCAAAGGTGTTAAGACACAAAGGAAAAGTGCTACAGGGCTTGCATATAAGGCATGCTTCAGATGGTTCAGTTGAGAGCAACATGGAGCTGGAATTAGGAAAAAGACGCAAGTTTGCAAATGTGATTAATAAGACACACAATGGTAACGTCCTTCGATGTAAGTTTAGCGAGCCCAGAGAAGGTAATCTCGGCCGGTTTTTCATTTTTAGAGAGTCTAAAAAAGAGTAAAAGAAGACTCCATTGGGGTACATTTTTCGAAAATAGTCTAGTCGGTTCGAAAAAGGGGTAAACTAGCACCGAAAAGACAACTATTCAAAATCATTTTAACGAGTGTGACAAAGACAAGATCACTCGACAATCTTTTCATTTTTAGGGAGTCTGAAAAGAGATTAACTATGGACTCTGTAAAGGTTGTTCTTCTTGGCCATTTTAACGAGTGTGAAGAAACAAGGTCACTCGATGATATTTTCAATTTTAGGGAGTCTGAAAAGAGCTTAACTATGGACTCTATGGGGGTGAATTTTTCATAAATTTAGTCCCTCCGGCCCGAAAAAGGGGTAAAATTATACCTGAGAATACTCTTCTAGAGAACTAAAGTTCCTAGAGTATACCTTTGTTCGTACAGTTGACCATCCAGACCAAAAAAGGGGTAAACTACCACCGAATAGATGTGCCTTCAAATTTCATTTTAACGAGCGTGAAAGACAACAAGATCGCTCGACAATATTTTAATGTTTTAAAGGGTCTAAAAAGGGATTAAAAGAAGATCTGTTTAAAATTTTGGGAGTCCCAAGGGTGAGGTCAAGAGTGATAAAAAATCATGCAGATGAGGCTCAAACTCCTAATCAGGACAAGACTAATAGGGACTCCCAAGCCTATATTCATTACCAACAACATGGATGCCAAAAATGCAAGCACAATCTAGCTAGGGAATCCATGAAGGGGAAGGCTCTACCATGGAATTAAGACACTTCTAAAGAAGCAAATATGGTTTCGTTTTGCAACTCGGTGGGTTCGATCCTATGGCAATGTGATAAAGACAACGATATACAAAAAGTGGAGGTGGAATCCTAGCTTAAATGCTCAAGTTGAAAAAATGATATTTTTACCAAAGGACCTTCAAAAGTGACCCAAATCTCCAAAAAGCTTCCTGATACCCGAAGTGACCTCTATCATAACCTTCCCAAAGAAACTCCTGAACCATACTAAATGATTTTTAGTTTAGAAAAAAAGACAAGGGGGTCCAAAAAAATGACAAAAAGGGGCCAAAAAGTCTATAAATAGAAGCTGGCAGCTCATTATCACCATTGTTGGTTTGGGAAATTGACTCTGGAGCCAAAAATATCCCTTTGATAAAAGTGTTCATTCTGGGAGCTTTGGTGGACGAAAAAAACTTCCGATTGGACCAAGGAAGTACAAATTCACTCCTCTTGCATTTCAATTTTTAATTTATGCATTTTATTTCATTTTGGGGGGGGGGACGTCGACCTTTAAAAAGGGTCGGCCCTAGGCATACGCGGGTTCTCCTAGGACAAAATGTGTATGCATGTGTGCAGAAGAATTACTACATGCATGCATATGCGACTATCACCACTACAGCCCACGTATGCCCCCAATTTTGTGAACAGATTAAAAAGCAAGATCTAATTCCCCTCCTGAACTGACACTTGCAGGATGTATGTTCACTAGAGGGAAAGAGAGCATGAAGACATTGAAATTTTGGTCTATGAGGACCTTGGTGTGATTGTTGCATTGACTCAATGTGGGTTATTGAAATTCTACCAGTGTCCATTCATGCGGGCACAACCGAGGCTACTTTACGCCTTGATAGATTATTGGCACCCGGATGCAGAGGCCTTCATGCTTGAAGGTCAGTCGTTGACTCCGATGACAGAGGACATATATTTATTGACTGGCCTCTCAAGGAGAGGGGAACCAGTCAACTTCCACACATTTCCTTCAGGACCTCATAACATAACGGAGTTGATGGGCTCCATTGTGAGGCAGGGACTGACAAAGTGGGCACAGAAGTGCCGATCAATAATATATCTAATCTATCACTGAAAGTGATAGTACTGCTAATTGGGTGGATCATTGGATCCGCTTCACTTCACTGAGCGTCCAGGGAGCACATGCATTGTGCAGTGCAATTATTGAATGCACACGTGTTTGATTGGAGCATGACATTACTTGACTGCTTGAAAAGGAAGTTGACTGAGTGCCACATGCAGAGGCATAGAAACTTCGGGTTTGGGACCATACTTTGTGAATTCTTCTTCGAGAGGGTGCCCAATATTATCCCTACAGAGATAGTACGAGGGCACACAGCCACATTCCCATCCGTATGTAGATGGGAGGAACGGTTGTCGTGATAGGGTGTTGGAAGGATCGTGGAGGCCTTTGATGACAAGTTCTTTGAATAGTGGTCTCGCCAGATTCCAGTGATAGAAGACTACCCATATGATATTATTGACTTTTCCAGAGACCCAGATATGGTTGTTCCTCCTGGAGCAGTGCAAGAAGAGTTGGGTAAGTTTTTAATTTTTATTTTCTTTTATATATATCATTTTTTGTGTGTGTACTAGAGTATCTGACAATGATTTGTTTGTTATGTGCAGACGTGGGACAAGTGCATCCAACTGATTTTGTGAGGACTAGATGACATCCTCGTCTAGAGATGGGAGCAGTTGGAGCCACCGGACCGGCAGGAGCATCAGGGGGGCCTCAACCTGGGGATGCCGAAATATTTTTGAGGCGGGTGGAGTGGAACCTTACCTCTCTTACTTGTGTTGTACCTATGGCAGAGATTGAGGATCTGCCACCTTCTATGCAACTTCATGTAGTTGGGGTGCCACAGACTTGGGTCCAACTTTTTCGGCGTTTGGAAAACTCTGTTGTACACTATGGTCGGGCCAACAGGCCCTGCCCTTAGCTAGGTTGGATTGTTTATGTGTCGTGAGAACGTTTTTACATTTTTGAGGACATAAGCCATGTGACTCCTACCGTGTAAATTTATGATGCGTTCGTGCCCACACTGTACTCTTGATACATGTTTTGACATATACATGTATGGATCTTTTATGTCTTTTAATGCTTTATGGATTATGCTACAAATGTATTTACATGTGCGTGTGTGTTTTTAATCTTTACATGTGTGCAAAATGCCAATCTAATATATGATTAGCTAGAGTATTAGTGATGTGATTTAATCTCCTAGGAACATGAATGTAAGTAATGTAATCAAAACTTCATTGTAAGAGACGTACCCTAAGGAACCGTCGATGTAGGGTAGGGTCGTAAACACGGTAAACACCATTTAATTGAGACACAACCAATTGAGCATATAATTAGACCTGGAGGCAAGAGATGCCATGCGACAAAGAGTCATGAAGCAACTCTATGACTGCATTGTATTCGACAATGTTATTTGTAGCATTACCTAAACAGACACCTCCTAAGGATAGCAATTGGCCTTAAGGTGTAAAAATCACCCAAGCTACGGAAGAAAGACTCCGAGTGTGTCGACTAGCACCATTTGTAAACCCCACGAAAACCTCTGATTCACTTGGCATCTGCCATAGTGAAAAGAATGTCATAAAAAATGACACTTTCATAAACGCAAAAGAAAAAAAGTAAGAAAAACAAATGTATAGAGACTATACATATGTTACAAGAAGTCACTGAAGGCGACCCACCTATGAGTAATACTTCTTGAGGTAGAGCCCATTTCTAGGCTCAGCCAAAGAATTTCCCTCAAAGTCAACCAGATGATAAGAACCTTTTTTAAGAACCTTTTTAACAATGAATGGTCCGAACCACATGGATTTGAACTTGTTTTCCCCTAGGGGATCCTTGTCTTAGTCATAGACTAGGACAAGGTCGCCTTCAGAGAAAATCCAATGGCGAACGGATCAATCATACTGACACTTAACTTTTTGTTTGTGAGCCTTGTTGGCCAAGATTGTGTCTCAATGTTGCTCATCGATCTGTTCGAGATGTAATAAACACTCTTCAAGCGGTGAAGTGTTTGACAATAACTGCACTGCTAATTTTAAAGAGGGTATCTAACATTCTATGGGTAAAACTGCTTCCATCCTGTAAACAAGTTGAAGAGGTGAGAAACTGGTTGCAGTCTTAACAGACGTTCGGTAGGACCATAACGCAGAGTACAACATCAAACGCCAATTTGATTTGGTCAAATTGATCGTTCGTTGTAAAATAGTGTTGAGGTACTTATTCATAGCTTCCACTTGACCATTTGCTTAAGGGTATTAGGGTGACAAATGTTCTTGCCTCAACCCAAGATTTGATGTTAACTCAGTCATCATTTTATTCTGGAAGTAACTGCCATGGTCAATGACAATCTCTCTCGGGACGTCGAACCTTTCTATAATCTAGTTTAACAAAAAAAGAGTTGTTGTCTCTCATCATCCTTGAATGTTGGCATAGCTTCAACCCACTTTGTAAAGTAGTCTATTTCTACGATGATATAATGGTGCCCCCTTACTGAAGGGGGGTCTCATGTTGTGTAATCAATCCCCCACTTGGTGAAAGGACCAATGGTAATGACAGGAAACATAGGAGGAGGGTGTGCCCTCATCTTCCGAGAGAAGATTTGACATGGGTGGCACTTCTTGACCGATTCAACACAATCTTTGATTAATGTCGGCCAAAAGTAATCGGTGCGTAAGATATTTTGGGTTGTTTCCAACCCAGACATATGACCGCCACATGCTCTAGTGTGGCAATCGTTAAGGACTATTTATGCTTCTTCATGAGTGAGACATCAGCGAAGGATGGAATCTATGCCTTGATGATACAATGTGTCTTCGAGTATAAGATAGTTCTTAGCTTGATGGCGTATAAGGCCATGCTCATCACGAGAAGCAAAGGTGGGGAACTTCAAAGTTTGTAGATAGACAAACACATCTCCATACCATGGGTCCGAAGACACGATCAAAAACATGTCTCCTTTAATAGGTGACTCTTCGGGAATAACATCACCTAACTCGACCGGAAGTTTCGATATGAGTTCCGCAAAGACCAATGAATTTTTGGATTTTTCTGAAACAAAATCTAAGTCAAATTGTTGGAGGACAACTATCCATCTACTGATCTTTCCGCCAATTACTCATCGTGTCAACACGTATTGAAATGGATTCACAATGGAAATGATGGTGGTCTTTCGAAACGAGATATAATGATGGAACCATTGGACAACATGAATTGCTGCCAATGCAAGTTTGTGGGAATAATTAAGTTACGGTCCAACCAGGCCTCAGCTCAGATAATATATCACGTATTCAAAAAACACATCATCCTCCTGAACCAAGACCATACCGATGGCCGACTCTGCTGCATCCAAGTACAATAAGAAGTCTTTATTATAATTGGGTGGCCAAAGCAGAGGGGAAGATGTGAGGCCACGTTTCAAAGAATCAAATGAGCGTTGAGCAGCTTCATCCTAATAAAAAGGGATGTCCTTCTTGAGTAAATGCATAAATCCCTTTGTGATCTTGGCATAGTTTGCGATGAAATGTTGTAAGAAGTTCGCTTTTCCTTGCAAACTATGAATTTTAAGGATCGTGTGTGGGGGAGGAAACTGAACTATTGCCTCAACCTTGAGAGGATCGACCATGATCCTCATTGTCAAAACTATGAAACCTACCTGACGTAACGCCGGAACTGCACTTGTTTGGATTCAAGCAAATCCAGTAGTAGAAACATTGCTCAAAGATGAGTCTGAGGTGCGTAGGATGAACATCTCTCTTATGAGATCGTGATGCTAAGTCATCAAGGTAAGCCTCAACTATATATTTGAGATCATGGAAAGCGAAATACATGGCCCACTGAAAGGTAGATCTAGCATTTCTCAGACCAAAAGGCATTTTCCAATAAGCGAATGTACCCCACGAACAAATGAAAGCAGTTTTGTGTTGGTCTTCGAGTTTGATCTGTATCTGATTGTAGCCCGAAAAACCATCCATGAAAGGAAAGGCCTCGCATCCTTCACATTCATCGATTATCTGGTTAATAAATGGTGTGGAGAAATTATCCTTTGGACAAGACTTGTTAAAATCATGGAAGTCTGTACAAACACGAATCGTACCCTGTTTCTTATCGACTGGAATGGGGTTTGACACCCATTGAGTCAAGTCAACGGGGTAGATAAAACCTTCCTTAAGCAGTTTCTCTACTTCAGCTTTGATAGATGTTTCTTTCATAGGATTGACTGGATGAATCTTTTGATAGACTGGCTTAGCATTAGGATAAGTCGTAATTTCATGTTCGACAATTCTTGGATCAATGCCTGGAATTTCCTCATAAGACCAAGCAAAAACATCATGGAATTCTTTAAATAAATTCGTGTAGATTCCAATCTCTTCGGGGGAGTGATCAACTCCGAAGAGAACATTCTCCACAATGCTAGGGGTTCTAGACATATCAATAGGTATCATTTCAACAATGGCTGCCATATTACCCTCATCATAAACTGCGTGCATAGCCAAGGGATTGATAGGACAAGACCTATCTCCAGTCATAGTCAAAGTGAATTCTCTTGCTTCAGTTCTTCTTAATTCTAGGAGGAAGTAAGATCTATGATGGAGATCATCTCAGTGTTTGTCTGGACTGGTCATTTCCTCTATGATTGCTTCGTTGGAGGGCAGGACTAAGTCTAAAGAATCTCTATCGTTGAGGGAACCTTGAACCCAAGTAGGCTCTAAAATCAGATCTAACTCTTGCGTGGGAGTCGGATCGGGGTCAGCGGAAGCTTGTTGGACTATAGAGTATGCAACTTTTTCCGTGGACAAGGGCATGGCCATGCCATGGTTCCCTGTCCCTTCCATTGTGCTTGATGGGGAAGGAAGAGTCCACGGATCATGAAAGTAAGTCATACGAAACAACGAGACTTGAAAAATATCAACCTTAGGCTGGTTTGATATGAACTTAATATCGTTGGGAGGGGGCGGGTAATCGAAAGTACCCATCAAAGGTGGGCACAAACCAACCCCTATGTTGATGATGTTGGGTTGAGGGTTGTCGATCATCGAGACTATGGATGCCCCCGATGAAGCATCAGGACGGGAGAAAGACAACTAATCAATGGTCACTATCCGGTCCTCGCGTGGAAACAATAAGACCCAGAAAATAGTAGCAACCACTTCTTGCATAGCATAAGTCCAACTCCTTCCTAACAAAAGATTATAGTCGATTTGAGCATTGACTACTTCAACTTTGACGCACATGGGTTTCCCCCCTAACTATACGAGGAAAGAGGAAATGATGCCATGTGGTCGGAAAGAACGACCGTCAAAAGCAATAAGAATAGTTGGTGATGGAGACAAAACGGGTTGGCCTATGGCCTTCCAACATGCCAAAGACATTACGCATGTTGAGGCACCCTCATCAACCACTGTACGGAAAATGTTCCATGTAAAAATTTTCATGGTATAAGCCACTACTATATGAAATGCAACGTGGTAAGGGAGATGAGGTTTTAAGTCAGTCATATCAAGCATGATCGTGCCTGGATTACAAGTCTCAGCGGATCCTAAAGTAGCTAACAGAGCCTTTCTTTGGGAAGGGAAACTCTGGAGGACTTCCAAAGCAGACATTGCACAAGGGGTTTGGGACAAGTCCTCCACCATAGAGTAGTTATGGGCGGCCCTTTAATTCGGGTTGTGAGAAGCTTTCTTGAACAAAACTTTTGGGATGTGTGTCATTATTTCGCCTAATGTCTTCTCAATCTAGAGAAGAAGAGGGGGAATATCAGGTTCTTTATTCTTCTCATAGGAGCTAAGAATTCTGTAAACATGCGCTCTAGTTTATATGTAAGCATCACCTTTCATTATATACACATTCACAGACGAAGGATTACTCAAAGACGGAGGAGGTCCTTGACTGCCCCCTTCCACTCTCATCAAGGCTTGAGTTAAATTTGTCCCATGTTGGAATGGGTTTGTTAACACAGTAGGCTGTTGTTGTGCCAATAAATTTTGGGCCTCTGTGAGCCGAGGGCACTAATAAGTTGGGTGGTCTTCCGTGCACAGATTACACGGATACTTCAACTTATTCTTTTCAATGTTTCCCCCATGAACATTATTGGTAGGTTTCTTATCCCCTTTACCCTTCTTTCATTGTTTCTTCTTCCCGTCGGGTTGTTGGATGGAATTCTAGTTTGTTGATTGTATGTTGTGTACATCCGACATTTGGGTAGGGGGAGCAGCTAGACCTGTGGTCTGGCTAGCCGCTTTCTATTATATCGACAATTGTTGCAATTGTTTTGATAGTGGATCAACGGTCTTATCTTGTGTTGAACCGATAATACCATCGACATGTGGTCCAACTCTCTGTCTGGTTTTGTCAAGAATTGACCTAGGTTCATCTAGCAAGATTTCATAAAGTAGGATAGATTGGGTGTAAATTAGCTCAAGTTGTTGAGCTCTCATTATCATGTCTTCTTCAGAAAAGACTCCCGACGTCGCTACATCTTTGGATAACTAGGGTACCAAATACTTAAGGAACCACTCTAGCAAAAATTATGGTGGGATTGGTACTTTTATCAAACTCTTCCAGCGTCTCCATTCTTGGATGTGATCAGAGATATAGACCACCTTGGTCTGCTCAAAGTTGGCCAACAATTTGGTGTCGGCATCGTATCTCACAGGTAATTGGAGATGGTTTAAGAAATCCATTTGTAATTCGCTGAAGGAAGAGTATCTTGAGTGGTCAAGCTCAATGTACCATTTTGCAACACTCCCTATGAGAGTGTGTTGAAACAAGCGCAACTAGACGGAGTCGTATTTCAATGAGTTAGACAAGCACCAGAGATGAAAATTAGTCACATGATCGTCTGGATCTTCATTAGGTTTGTCTTCAAACTTGGGAATGTCCAAAGACAACTTGGTCAACATAGGAGGCCAACACGGATCGTGACAGATGGGGTCATTCAACAACCTAGTTAAGTCAGGAAAATGCAAAGTTGCCAGGAACAATAGTTTGGGCTATTGATTATGACCATGGAAAAAGGGACCTAGATTTTGACTGGCACCAGGTTACCAGGAAAAGTTTGGCTGCTGGTCAGGATTCTGGTAAAAACCTTGTCCAAGACCAGCGTATGGATTCTGCGCTTGTTGAGGCATCATCGGCTGACTTCCGTAGAAGGACAAAGGAGGTTGGGCTTGCATTGTTGTCCAAGGATTTTGAGAGGGGATGCCCCCTGCCGACCTGATGGGCATAGGTGTTGAACCTTTTCCGGGGTTCCAATGGCTTTGGAAAGGGTTTCCCCCTGTCGACATCCATGACGAGGAAGTTGATCCTTGCCAAGGATTCTGAGGTCCTTGGGGGGAAGGGATTCTTAGGTTTTCCCCCTGTGCAGGAATAGTACCCTGCATAGGATTTGATTGTCCATAATCGGGGTTACCTCCAGTGGGGAAAGAAGCGAAGAGAAATAATTGTTAGCAAACGCACCAAACAAAGAGAACGGTGTCGAACCTACCAGTTGACTATTAGAAGGCATTCCTTGACTACTCATGCCATACGAACCATAGTTCGTGCTTGGCCCAATGGATGGCTGGTGAGCACCACCGAGTGTAGGGAACGAAGGAGGTATATGACCCCCTCCATAAGGGAACGCTTTATAAGGAGATGGAATTCCCCCCATGGATACTTGCAGAGGAGTATTTGAACTCCCTACCCCTAGACTTAGAGTTGGTTGAGTGGAGTGAAAAAGGACAATATTTGGATTGAAGCCAGGCATTCTGTATGTGAACGGAGGGCATGTCGCACTCTGAGACAACGAAGCAATGATTTTTGCCAAATATGGGAGCAGACCATTGCCGGAAGTAGAGGCAGTCGAGACCATATTGGCCCAGACTGGTGACAGTTGGTTAGGAGGTGGAACACCCCCAGTTGTGACAGTCATAGAGGGAATATGAGAATTCTTTGAAGAAGTAGCGAGATTTAGTTCCATCTCTATTTGGGATACTTTCAAACACTCGTAAGGATATACCTGTATGACAACAGGCACTGAAAGATCCGTAATCAGAGGGTTGTTAGGACCAATATCTTGCGCTCCAAGTTCGGTAATGGTTGGTTCCTCTGGGATGATATGGTATTCTCTTGAATTTGGGTTGGACACAGTTACCCGTGGTCCAGTTTCTTCAAATGACCCTTGATGGTCTAGCTTCTACCTTAGCGATAGTGGGGGTGGCTCGAGATTGACCGGTGGTAGGCAAAGAAGCCTTCACGACCGACAGAGCTCCTGATCCTCCACTGTGTGAGAAAATCATAGACACACTAAGGCCTTTCTAACCGATTGAGAAACAAACACACTCTATCAAAAAATTCCTATGAGATAAAACAATCAATCACTAGCTAGTTGGAAGAACAATTACAACAACCAACACTAGAGCAACTTACCAGTGCAAGTGAAAATCGAATACGGAAGCACCCTCCGGGTATAATCTACAAAGTGTGGCCCGATGTCTGTCCTAGGTACCATGGTATACCCTCGCAGTCACCTATGTAAGTCACTAGAATGATAGGCAACTAGGTTTCCAACTCATGAACAATTGCCAGGGGGGTACAGTCAACAGTTGGGTGGACTGCAATGAGCAGGGTATCAAGCCCAAAACCTATCCAGGGTATCGAGAGAAAGTGTTCCGGAAGAAAATGGAGGACCTCGAACATATTCGAGACCTATGAAGCCCCATGACAAGTGCTAATGATGGAATCCCAGGACAATCTCTCTATATGTGTTCCCCACAACCCTTGGTCTAGTTTTGGAGGGGTTATCTCTGCTACCTTTTCGCACGCGACCTCATGTTTATCCCCTGTGTTAGAGAGGGATCCCGAACAATTTTCACGGTAATTGAGATTTGAACACTCCCTAGATTAGTCTCTTATGTTTGTGCTTGGCAGCCTTGAAGAGTTTCCTCTCCAACCTAAATCAAGGCTCTAGTCCTAGACTTGTTGGTGTACCCTACAAAATATAAAGTCTAAAATATTTTATTTAAACGATTATTTTAGTGACTGTTTTTAAAGTCATAGGAGATGGTAATGAAACCGGTGATGTTTTATAGATATGAAAAGAAGAACATGCAAAGTGCTTAAAGCAAAACTACTTCTTCAAAAATAATTTACTTTAACCAACTTTTCAAAATTTCTTTCTAAGATCTTTTGACAGAAAACTAAAAACAAGCTTTCACTCGACTATGAGATACTTATTGTCCTAATTCAATTAGCCAAGAACTTATGAAAATGAACTTTTTCCTGATAATTTGTGAAAACACTTGACTACTTAACCAAACAAAGAAAAAATATACTTTTTTTTTATTGTGCCTCAAAAACAAGAAAAACTAAAGCTGGAAGCTTGCTCTTTTTTCCGAAGCAAAAACCATAAAAAAGGTAAGACAAGACAAGTCGAAGAAAAGTTGTTGGCTAACCACTGACCTTGGGGACATACTGACAACCAAGAAGGTAGATCAGACTGACTCACTATCTCATCAAAAAACCTAACTAAGAAATAGAAGAAGATTTTGAATGAAAAAGCAATCCATAATAGAGTCCAAACCTAGGCTAAACTGCTATGACAGAGACTACATTCAGACAAGAAAGACCCTGGGAAGTAAAAACCCGGCAGGGAGGAGGATGATTTCCTCCAAAAACTTTTGTAGACAGGTACGCGACTGTCTCTTCAACATATAGAGTTCATATGCGGGCTGTAGAAGGGCAGGGCGTGTGTGCACGTGGATAGGCCCACTGCAGGCCACGTGTGCCTCTGAAATCCTTCAAAAAAAAAAAAAAAGGAAGAAGCTAAGCTTCAACATAGGATACCAATATTGAACACTAGCACCCCTTAAAGGTAAAAAAAAAAAAAAAACTTACTTTGATGCAAAGAGGCAAGAAAAATATAGCAAAACAAATCTAATCCTGAGGTTTTTACCTAACTATGGACTATTCAATCAGAGACCTAGAAGGATCCATAAGATCCCTGAGAAGGATCAGTTCTACAAGTGAGAGGATGACTGCCTCTTCCTGAGAAGGATTTCCTGGGTTCTCAGACACACAACTAGCACTTCATCAACATGCGTACATACGCGGGCTGACTGAAGGTAGAGAGCGAGCATACGCGGGTTGTCCCACTACAGGGCGCATATGCCTCTTAAGACTCTCAAAAATAGAAAATAAATAGTCCGGTAAGTAGAGCAAGGAAGACTGGTATTGAGAACCAGAACCCCTGAACACTCAAACTTCTTGCGGAAACTCAAAAAAGGCAGTAAAACCAATTTCAAAATACCCAAATAAAAAATCCCCAAAGAACCCTAGAGACTCCCCAGTGGAGTCGCCAATTCTAATGTGAGTGGGAAATCTCACTTATGGACTTAGCATTTAAGGACTCTAATCATGCTTGCAGAAAATGACCATTTAAAGGCCTCTACTTTTTCCTATTCTCCCAACACAAAACCACACATTAATGCAATACAAAGGTGCAAACAAGATTAGGTAACTCTACCTTAAATCCTTCATTTGATGTCGATCCCTTTGCTTTCACTTGCTCTTTAACTGCAAGCCTCCTCCCAAAGTTGACATGCATTCACACATGGACAAACAGAGAGCTACAAACATGCATTTCATATACTAATTGTTGGGTTAGATGTGACAATATCATAAAATAAATACACAATTTGAACACATGATATGGTGGGATGAAAAAAGTATTCCTTTTTGTATTAATCTTCACAAGAGTAAACTTACAATATGTGGTTGACACTGCTCCTCGAACCTGGTCCTGGGCTCCTCTTCATAATGCACCAACTACTCAATCTCACAATACGATTGCAGGAAATTGGAGCAAAGGGGGGATAAATTTAGGCAGAGTTTTTATACTCTTCTTCTTCTTTTTCAAATGGGACCCCTACCCCTTCTTTATAGGTAGTTATCAGGTTGAATGACTAGCCATAGGCAGTCAAACAGTTTTAGCAATTTCTCGAAACTCTGTTTCTCGTCTGCAACTTTCCAATTTCTGTTCTTTTATCAATATACGCGGGTTGTAGAAGGCATGTAGGCATATGGATGTATGCATATGCGGGTTGTATAGGGCCAGGGTGCGTGTGGCTCAAAAAAGAGGGATTTTTAGAAGAGCTTGTCTCAAGAAATTGGCAAATAGTAGGGCCTAAGGATAGGTATGCAGGCTGGGTGAAAATTAGGCTTATAACAGCAGCGCCTTCTAGGCATAGAATACATTAATGTATACATGAAGGGGCTTCTCGATCCTTCCCTCCAGAATAATCTAGTGGTTTCATATCACAATTAAAATCTTCTTACCACTAAGATGATTACAGTAAATTAACAATTACAATTCAGATATGAGTCGGTGCTCAAAATATGTACAACCTATAGGAATTAAAGAAAATTACATTATCTAGGAGAATATAAAATGGTTATATCTTGAATATCTCATGGGATCTTTAATTACAACAACCTCAAAATTAAATTGACGCGCTCCCCTTCAGATCCAAATAAATTTAATGTGTGTTACATTGGATGTTGAGTCATCTTCCACCAAGCTTCATTAATGATGATTATGATTCTCCTGCATCAAACTGAGAGTTCCATTCATCTTGCAAAGAACTCATCCTTCCATTCAAATACTAAGCATATACAACTCAGGTACCATTTAATATGATTTGTCATAGAAGATGGAAATTTGATGTTGGAAAAGATACATACTAGCCAGAATCCTGTAGATGTGTTAACAAGGGAGTAATCAGGAAGAAATTGAGGTCTTTCTTAGTTTCAGTTGGCCTTCGAGCATGAAGGTGAAGATCAAATATTTTCTAGGTCCAAGGTGGATCATAGTCTAGTAGGTACAACAACAATGTATTTGTTGTGATCAATCTCCAAGTGGGAGATTGTTGGTTGTGGAGCCTGATTATATTCTTGATTTAGTGGTATTTATTTTCAGTCATGTTTATACCCCATGAATATTGTACACCCTGGAAAAATGTACACTCCTCCACATGAGGGGGTTGCATTGGGGATTTCCCCCACTGGCTAGGGGGTCCGGGGGGCTCATCCCCCTGGTTGGGGGGTCCGGGTGGCAATGGGCCCCCAAAGGAAAAAATTCCTTGTAAAATACTATAATTACATATTTAATATGGACCGTTCATTATAAGGTCACAGACATGATGGAAAAAGTTATTTTAGGGATTTTTTCCCTAGAAGGCAACCCTCTTTTATGAGGGAATTCTATTGGAGTTGTGTATGTGTGTGATTATTGTATTCTGAGAGAGGATACTATGAGAGAAAGAAGACGAAGTTACAATGGGTGTGATGTAGGTTGTATCCCTTCATTTTGTTGGATAATAAAAAGGAAGGACCTAACAATTTCTCTGGTGGATGTATCCCACACTAGGTGAACCACGTATATTTGTGTATTTATTGTATTGTGTATATTTTTTGTTTTATTTCCATGTTTCTTATTTTATTGCTTCGTAATCTTGTTTTTCTAACACCTTGTCTTCTACCCATTTGGTGACACAGTCTGTGCATACCAGGATGTAGGATTTCTGGCGAGATGGAGGATTGATAGGTCCCACGAAGTCAAGAGACCACTTCTCAAAGGGTTCAATTACCATTTGGGTTTTTAGTAGAATTTCCTCTGATCGAGTGGGTTTTCCCATTTGTTGGTAGTAATCACATGCGTGTACATACTTTTTGGAATCCTAGAAAAAGGTAGGTTGATAATAACCCGTACTGAGTGCTTTATTCCCTGTTCTTTTATTAGCAAAATTTCCACCACAAGGATTGTCGTGGAAGACCTTCAATATTTCATGAATCTCATCTTATCTAATACATCTTCAAATCTCAAGATCAAGACGTGTGTAAAAGAGACAACCATCTATCCAAGAAAATCGGTCACTTTACTGAATAATTTTTCGTTGCTCTCTAGCAAAAACGTGGTGTGGAAATTTTGTTGTAGCAAGATAATTAGCAATATCTTCATACCATGGTGAGTGAGGAGATACTGTGAATAAGTGTTCATCAGGAAAAGAGTCATAAACACAGGTAGCATCATTGTTATTGGTAATCCTAGAGAGGAAATCTTCTATGACATTGTCTCTTTTGGGTTTATCCAAAATAGTGATGTCAAATTCTTGCAGTAATAATAACCACCTAGTAACTCGAGCATTTTTAACAGGTTTGTTCATAAAATATGTAATAGTTGAATGATCTATATGGGAAAATACCTAATAACATGTGATATAGTGTCAGAATTTGTTGATAGCATGTATAACATCAAGGAATTATTTTTCTGTGACTGTATAGCTCAACTATGTAGGTGTCAGGTTATTTCTAGTATAATAAATGGCATATGGGTTATTTTCTTCCCGTTGTCCGAGTATGACACCAATGGCCATGTCTGAGCCATTCAAAGAGATGTGGAATGAAAAATTTCAATCAAGACCTCATAAGATAGGTGCTTCTGCTAAGCATAAATTCAAATCTGTAAGAGTAGTTTGGCATTTATCAGTCCATAAAAAAATTTCATACTTTGAAAGAAATGCAAATAAGGGAGATGCTATCCTTGAATAATTTTCAATAAATCGGTGATAGAAGCCGATTTTTCCTAGTAGGATACACACCTCTTTTTCTTATTTCGAAGTAGGGATCCTTGAAATTACCTCATTTTTTGTTGGGTCCACCTGTATACCTGTAGAAGAGATATAATTCCCAAGTACAACTCCCTCATCCATCATCATATGACATTTTCCAGTGCTCAAAGAAAGGTGAGTTTGTATGCATCTTTTTAGTACTTTTTCAATTTTTTCCAAAGCCATGTCGAAAGTATCACCATATGGTGTAAAATAGACTATGTAAATCTCAAGAGAGTCGTTAACCAAATCTGAAAAGATCCCCAATATGGATCACTAAAAGGTAGTGGGTGAATTGCAAAGGATAAACGAGAGGACTAGGTAAGAAAATTTTGCCCATGCATAGGTAAATGTAGTTTTGTCCTGATCTTCAAAAGCAATCATGATTTGTTTTTATCCACTGAAACCGTCAAGAAATGAAAAAACTTCTTGCCAGCTAGGGTATCAAGTTCCTGGTCAATAAAAGGTAACAAAAAATGGTCTTTCTATGTGGATTTATTCAGTTGTCATTAATCAACACAAATTATCCATTTGTCATTTTTCTTAGGAACAATGACAAGTGGGGAGACCCACTGACTATCTGAGATTGGGTAGATAAAATTAACTTTCAACAGTTTTTGGAGTTCTTCTTTTACGATCTATTTCAGGGTTGGGTTCATTTTGCGTTGGGGTTGGTGAATAGGCTGACAATATTATTTTATGTATATATGATGAGTACACATATCAAGGTGAATACTCTTCATATCTGTGTAACCCCATGCGAAGGATTCCTTATGTTCCTGCATCAGTTGAATCAGTCATTTTATCTGTAGGGGGGATATGTTTGGATTGATAATTAAGGTTTTTTTGGACTCAATCTCTATTGGGATACTTTTGTGGCTTAGTATTGAAGGTATTAATTCTAAAGGAGGATCGTCATGAAGGGTTTGTTTGTCAGATTCTCTCATTATAGAATCTAAAAGTTGGGCTAATGGATAGATGATTGATGGGGGTTGCTGATAAAACTACTAATAGCACTGTCCTCTATTTCATCCTTGAAATAGAGGGCCTTACCAAGCATAAGCATTGGATGTACACCACTTTCTTCCGACTCGAATTCAACCCACACAGGGCTCTCAATATATTTACCTGGTTTGGAGGGGGTATACAAAGCAAGGTTCTTTGTCGTTTTTCCATCATAAATTGTCATAGCCCCTGACCTACAGCTCATAAATGTGTCGATCATGTTCAACAAAGGTCTCCCTAAGATCAGGATGTTTCCTCCTAGACGGGTTTTTGGATGCAACACTAAGAAGTTTGTTGGATATTCCTAGGAGTCCACATATAAAAAAATATCTTCCAGTACCCCTTCTGGTCGAATTTTGGATCAATCAACCAACTCCGACACAGTGGGGGTAGGTCTTTTATTAGTAAGTCTCAACATTTTTGTTGTTTCCTTAGTTATGATGTTTATTGCAGTGTCCAGATCAATAAGAGTATTTTGAATAGTCATGTGATCAATCTGGATGGTTACTATGGGGTTCTCGGGGTCACCATATTTAATAGGTATGGTTTTCCCCAACATTAGTTCTGATATTTTTCCCAAGAATTGAACTGTGGGGGGGTCCCTAGGCTTCCTACCAGTCTTTTTGATGCACAATTCCCTCATTGTTTTTGCATAAATCGGGATGTCTTTGATATCTTCCAGCAGAGAAATTTTAACACACAAGTTTTTTAGTTCTCCAATGAAGTCAAACTCATGTTGGAGATATTCTTAAGCACAACTAACCTTTCCGGGTATGGAGGAGTTTAAGAAGAATTAGTAGTCTAAGTTTTAACCTGTTTCTTGGGAGTTGCAGCGGAGATAGAAATATCATTTTGAGTTTCAGCTTGTCGTTCTGGAGTTTCTCTGTGTTTTTGGTGTTCTTCAGATTGTTTGCAAGGCGAGACTATTTCACTCTGTGAATCTATTTCATCATGTTCTATAATTATAGGTGAGGGTTGTTGATTTTTTATTTTCCCAGATCTAATTTGTACTTCATTGGATTGAGCAGGGGTGATCAAATATGTGGGGAATATGGATGTTTTGACTTATTGGATGGTTTTATTATTCAGATTCGGGTTAGACTGAACATGTAGTTGGGGTCGTAGTGGAGGGTTACTTGGTCGTAAATTGGGTGGTAGGGGTAATGGTTGTTGTTGTATAGGAAAAGGCTGTTGTTGTACAAATGACTTAGACTGGACTAGGAATTTCCCTCCTCAAAAAGGAGAATTTCTCCATCCCTGCAACCATGAAATTGTTTGATTCAGATATGACATCCAAGGTGTGGGATACTACGTTTGTGGTGGATTGGGGAATTTCCATGGGGTTGAGGGGTATTGGATTTGTTGTGGAATTTGAGTATTATACACATGATTCCAATTATTGAAAGGAAAGGATGTGTCTTGAGGCATACTTGGTAGACGATATTACCATGGTTTCTTAGATATGTATTATTCTTTCTTTGTCTCTTCATTTGAACCCTAAAATATTGCTTTCTGATCAAAATCTGGACCAGGGGTCAAATTTTAGCCCAAAAATCAACGTTCTCGGAATTGCCTCAAATCGAACGTGAGCGTAGCCCTTGTCGTCACGAACCCAACGCAATTCGTTTCGTCTCAAACGGACGTCGGGAGAAAAAGATATAGCGATCTGTTCAGGAAGTCAAACAGGTAAAAAAGTGTTGATTGGGCAGTCCGTATAGTCCGTACGGACACGTGGCAGGGCCGTACAATCATGATGATGTGGCAGTTTGATGACGTGGCATATTTTTATTGGATGGTGGTTGTCCAATCGGATGGTGACATGTGGCATATTTTCGGTGAATAGAAAGATGCCACGTGGCCCAATGAAGGGCTGCCACGTGGCACCCATTTACTGGTTGTTGGTTTAATATTTGGTTTATTAAAATTATATGGAGGCTGCAGGGTTCGACCCCTGGACCTCCCCAACCATACAAGCACTTTAACCAAAGTCCGCTAACCAAGTTTCCGCCATTCATTTCTTGTGAGGGATATGGGTTATATTACTTTTATTTTTGGTTATAGTTTTGAACGGAAAGGGGGCGGGCTGGGGCTTAGCCCCGACCCATGGTTCCGTTACATTATATATGACCACAGTTTTATTTTGGCGCGCGCATATATTATGTTGTATTGCAATTACAATGTTTTTATTATATATGTTAAACATTTGCGCGGGGTTAAATGTAAACCAACGTTTATATTACCACATTTATTATATTATGTGCATGGTAATGTATTGCGCGCCGAGTTTATAATGAATAGCCCATGGATTTGAATACGACCACACACGGAGTTTTGTGCACGGGGCCCGATTTAAACGGTTTAAACAGTTTTTAAAATCGGTTAATAATTAGCCCCTTTTCTACATTTGCGCACAGTTTTATGGACCATATGCCCAAGAGCTAGGCGGTTGGGGGCTGGAGGCGCCCTAACCGTCCTACAGTTTGCACAGTTATTCGGGAACCGTTCGGTGCCAGGTTATAACGCGCATTTGGAGCGTGTTCCAGGTACATGCACACAGAGGTGCGTTCTGTAGAACCAGTTCCAGCAAAGCTTGAAGGAGGAAAATGGAGGAGGCCTAACTTCTTCACCGTTTGGCCGATTGAGGTGCCGTAAAAGCCCAGCCAGGGGTTTTTGGACGTGCTGGATCCATTGGTGCCATTTTCACAGCCATTTGAAGACTCTTCATGCGAGTTTTTCACCGTTGAAGTTTCAGGAAGCTCTAGGGAACTTTCAGCCCTCTTTGATGGAGAACATGGTTTGGTGAGCCTATATTTGTTTTCGGTGATTGAATAATCATTTTTGGCTAATTGATATGCTCTGAACACATTGGGACAGGTTTCAGAGGCTTTTGAGGACTTTTACAGGTTTTTTTGCCAAAGAGAAGCTCAGGGAAGCTTATGGCCACATGTAGAAGAGGTCATGCCCGGAT
>ML778748.1:646939-688305 GCA_009831015.1 Picea engelmannii
ACCAAATGGCCTCAACATAGCCTTGGTTAAATAGTTGGGAAAGTTGGTTTCAATCTCCAACTTCCTCCCAAAAATTAGGCTCTAAAAAAGCCTAATAACTCCCAATTATGAGTTAATTACATTTAAAAAGCCAAAAATGGTTAAAAAAAACCACTTTCAAACTATATAATATAGTTAAATATGGGCCTAGCCCCCTCCGATGGACGCGCGCCCCTTTTTAATGGTCATATGGCTCTACATGACCGAGCGCTAGCCCAAAGGGCTAGCGCTGGCCCCAACTGCATTCATAAGCGGTCATATTGCAATCACATATAACCATAGGGCCATGGGCCTTAAACCATAACATAACGGTTATAAAATAAACCGCGTAACTGTTGGTGGTAACCACCCCCGCGCCCAAAACGTGGTTACATATCATATACACGGTCATATAAATAGCCACAAGACCGGGGGTCGGGGCTAAGCCCCGGCCCCGCCTTCCACCATTACACACATAAACTAAGGTTAAAACATTTACCTGCCAACATGTTAATAGGTAACACAGTATGGCGTAGTGGTCACGGAGGCTAATGCGAAGGCGCTTGCGATGTGGAGGAGGTCCGGGGTTCGAATCCCCTGGGCCCAAATAATTTTTAACATAACCGTCATTGGCTAAACCCGGGGTGCCACGTGGCAGCCCGTGATTGGGCCATGTGGCACCTTACCATTCGCCCGAACGGTGCCATGTGTCAGCATTTGATTGGCCCACGTCGCTTGCCGTACTGCCACGCGTCATTTCCCTGTCACCTGCCATGTCATCCGCCGTACGCCCAGTCACTTGCCACGCGTCACTGCCACGTCATCCGCCGTACGCTGTTGACGTCATTTCGTGCCATGTGTCACCCTTCCAGTGGTGACACGTGTCACCTTGGGATTGGTCCAACCGTACACTGAAAATGCCAAAACTGCCTGACACGTGTCGCCTTCCGGTGCTGCCACGTGTCCCGTACGGACCTGCTACGTGTCGCATTCTAGTTACGCCATGTCACTGTACGGACGCCGCCACGTCAGATGTATGGACTGACACGTGTCTGTACGGACTGTACGGACAGGTACAGTCAGCATCCCAAAAATTTTGCCTGTTTGGCTCGGCGGACAAAATGCGATATCTTCCTCATCGGGACTCCGTTTGCGATAAAAATTATACCACCGGAATCAAGAAGAGGAGACAGACGCAATGGTGTTGGTTTCGTCGGATTCCGAGCACTTTCATTTTTGAGCATTTTTCATGCCCTGACAGTCTGTTGAATCCGATTTCGGATCATATTTCGTCCTTGCGCTCTGTTTCTTGATGACCCTCTTGAGCTCCTCATGCATAAACCAATAATTTCCTGAAGTGGTTCCTTTGATATATCTCCCTTCCTCATTAGGTTCAACATATCTAGACAGTCATCCCTCATACCTTGAATCATAATTAAATCTAAAATTTCCTTATCCAAATAATTATGTTTATATCTATGTAAATTATATTTGAGGTGTTCCACATAATCCTCCAGACTCTCTTCCTCATTCTAATACATTTTTAAACATTCCTCCCTCTGGTCTCTTGTCCTGCAATAGTCCTAATATTTTCTCTAAAATGTATGTTTCATATTATCCCAGAAAGTGATAGAGTCAACACCAAGGACCATGAACCATCTTAACATTGAACCCTTTAGGGTAGATGGAAATATTTTTAGTTTCTTAGCACCCGTAGCATAATCATAGCTTTGGCATAAAATGCCCAATTCAAACATGAAGGTGTCTACATCTTCACTTATCTTACCGTGAAAATTTAGAAGTGAGGAAAGAGGTATATTCTTCACTGGTAACAGTCGTGGAATGTTTCCAATAGGGAAATTAAAGGTCTAAATTATGTCATTTCCATTTTCATTTTACATGTGTCTTTTCCACAAAGTACGAAACTTCTACCAATCAGGCCTAGGGATATTTTATGTTTTTGGGATATTTTCTTACAATTGTTCAGGGTGCCCAACAACACTCCCCAGATCCAAAATAGGGTTATCAGTGGGGTTAACAATGAGATGATTAGTTTCTCGCCTATTATTAGGTTGACTGAATTCCAACTTGGAATCTTAATGTTCTTGATTTTCGTTGTCGAAATGTTCCAAACCTTCTGTCAAATCTTGATATTCAACCTCTCTTGTTGTCATTGATGAATCTCAACGAACAGAGGACTAAGAATCCACCCTTCTTCATTTTTAGGTTTTTTATGCCCCCCCCTACCCCCCGAAGTCGATGAATCCACTATGTTTATTAAGTCTTGAATATATGTCAACCATCCTTGATATGGATTTCTTTCTCCACCAGGGCCCCTTCCTGTTCTTGTAATTTTTGTGTCCGGTTGTTCTTCCCTTGTTTTATTCATGCATCATATAGCTTGTGATTCATCAATATAATGTTAGGTATTATTAGTTTTCCCTTAATATCCTCCCCAACAACGACGCCAAAAATTTTGCTGTGTTTAATTGTCTAATTTAATTGTCCATTACATTCAATTGTCAACTGAGGGTAAGTCTTTTATTACAAGGTCATTGTGCAATGTATATGCAGACAAAGGAATATCCTAACACTTTATGTTGAATGAAATCTACTAATACTAATTCACACACTCTCAACACAATTACTGTGAACAAACAAGATCCTTATATCAACTTAAAGATGTAATCAAGTAAGATTCTTATAAAGAATCCATAAGGATCAATCCACCTTCTAGTGAAACTGAACTAGTTGCTAATTATCCAATCCTTGCTACTAAAACCAAATGGAATCTTAAGGAAAATCACAAATTACGTTGCTAAAAAATCAAGGAACACGTATGTCAACAATTCCAATCCTTTATTGTAACTGAACAATCCTTTTTCATTAACTAGAAACAAATTCTTGCTAAAGGCAACAATCTTATTTTATAAAGGAACACACCCTCGCTGCAATTATTCAGAACACACTCCTGCAGAATTAAAATTGAAATGATTGCTCAATTCAATTGGAAACCCACGCATGAAGAATTGGAATAAAGCACTTGCTGAAAATAAATTAAGAACACACTCATGTGGATTGAAGTGAACACTTGTTTCAATGAATCATAACACTTTCTTAAATAAATTAAGAACACACTCATGCACAATTGAAAAGAACACTTGCCGGAATGAATCAAAAACACACTCGTACTGAATTGAATCAAGAACAAACTAGTAATAAATTAGATTGTAACAACTATACTTAAAACAATTCACTCACAACAATCATCTGCACCAGAATTAAACTAAGGAAAAGTAATGAAAAGACAATCTACTTTACGCTAATCTAATTAATAATATAGGAACATCAACCCTGCTAAAGAGGAGGGCCCTTTCTACTTAGCAGGGGTGGGAAAACTACAAAAACTGCAACTTTAATCACTCATGAATTAATACCACAACTTTCCAGATCTTTATTGTTCAATCAAAAGGTGCATATACAATTGTCGTTACTCATTAGTTCATCAACTATTCTCTATTTTACTAAAACCATTCTAACTTGGGAGAAAATATTCTATACCCTTTTAAACTCTTTCTTCCTCTTCTAATATTGGAAAAATTACAATTATGAACAACCTTGAGAATATTTTGATTCTCAAGTTGTTCGATGTCATCTTAATTAGGAAGATACAAGAGGATACAAAATATTTCTTGTAATCGATTACAACTTGCATAAACGAATTTTATGGAAATAGCTGGTTGAACTGTCCTATTTATCTGGGTGGACAACCCGTGTTTATAACATACAAAAGTCGTGACTTAAGGTAAGCTACATCATCAAGATAAATCAATCCTTGTCATATGGGTCCACGGATCAATGGTCTAGTCATCATCATGCGGTGATCCTTTGGCGGTAACAACATTTTGTAGTAGCGGTGTTGTTGATTAATTGGGTTGGTTTTCATTGATGTGAACCCTTGAAGAAATTCTAGTAGCAAATTTCGGTTGCCCCAATAGTATGGTTAAGGAACTTAAGTTTGTTTGATGTATAATGGTATGAATATTATTATTTTTGCAAGTAATACTATTCTATATGGATAGTACATGTCATGCAATTTCCAGTGATGTGTGGAACATCACATAACTCCTCACGGTTAGAGAGTTATGGACTTGTGATGTTGGAGAACCCTCTTCAGTTATCTAGAATCCCCTAGAAGGTCAAAGAAGTCAAATTATTCTAGAAACCCCTAGAAGAAGTTGACTAGTCAAAGTGGGTGAAACTAGGAGTTAATCATGGGTTAAGTTGTTGCAATAATAAAATAATTAAAAATAAATTAATTGAAACTAGAAGTGGAGAGTTTTCTATTTGTGGATAAAGTAGTTATAAGTGAACAAGTGGTTAGAAGTGGGTTATCCCTAAAAGAAGGAAGTTGGGTTAAGTTGGTTAGTAGGTAACCCCTAGAGTAAGCTTCTTAGAGAGTATAAATAAGAGAGAAAGGGTCTTCTATTAGGATCAATTGAGCACATTAAATATCTATTATTGTGTAAGGTTTATTGCAGGTACTCACTGATACATACGAAGTTAGACAAGTTTGAGGTATCATGAAGGTTTGACGGTGAAAGTTTTGGAATTACAGAAATATTGCAAAAAAAACCCTAGTTTTTTAGGTGTATGTGAGTTGTAGTGGAGAAGGGAATGTACGTATGTGGGCTAGAAGTATAAAAAGGCATGTACATATGGGAAAATCCATGAAAGATTGATTTTCTAAAGGTACCATATTCTCAGAGTCTGAAAGAAATCTCCCAGGAAGGTCTACAATGATCAAGTACATCATATCTATCTACATATTCAAACAATATGTCATATTCTTATGTGTAGTTGGATATTTTTGTCTCCATGAGATATAGTTATGGGATTTTGAGGTTTTTTCGTAGAGAGGGTATTGGTTTTATGGTACTTATGGTATGAGCTAGATCTACAGAAATACGTCATTGGTATGTCAATATTATTCATTGGTTCAAGTGTTGAAACATAGTTTGTATTTCTCGATACATGGTTGAGGGTTTTGGTTGTGAAGTGGTTTTGAATTTGTTTGTATGGTGTGAGGTTTCATATTAGTAAGGGATTGATACATAGTCCATGTGAGGATTATTACACGTGTTCATGATTGTACACACATGTATGGAACATGAATAGAGAGACATGGATGCACTTGGTTAAGGGATGTACAATATGATATATGAACAGGGAAAAACTACAGATAAGACATAGTGATAGGTTGCAGGTTGATGTGGTAGAGGCATCAAAGTGTTTGAAGTTTTAGATAAGGTTAAATTCCTAGCTTTCTGAAGGTGTATGCAGGTTGCAGTATAGACAGGTCGTGTACATACGTAGGCTATAGTATAGATAGGGTATGTACATACGCGAGATGCAATGTATACAGGTCACATACCTGTTGGGTTTTGTTGGTACAGGGTGAGTACATATACAGGTTGGTTATAGGTCAATGGAAAGAATAGGTGGTTTTATCCACCTTTTGGTTTTATCCACCTTCCGGTTATAGCCAAAAAACATAGGGGATTGTAGCCTCCTTCTGGTTGTAGCCAGAGAATTAGGGAGTTGGAGCTTCCCTCAAGTTGTATCCTGAAAAATATAGGAGGTCGGAGCCTCCTTCGAGTTGCAGCTGGAGAAAAAAAGAAGTTGGTGCTTCCAATGAATGTAATTCTTAAAGACATATAAGAAAAATCATTATGTGGTTTTCTCCCACAAGGGGTTTCCACGTAAAAATACTAGTGTATTGTGTATGTGTATGATTTTTCATTGTTTATGATTTATTTACTCTGCACTTGTTGAATGATAATGGTATAATGATCATAAAGATAAATAAAACTTACATTATGTGGTTAAAAGGATTAAAAATATCTATTATTGATTCACCCCCCTATGATTAATTCAACAATTGGTATCAGAGCGGGTTCCTTTAGAAATCAGTTTAACCACTAGAAGGTAGATCATGGAGAGAAACAATATGTATAAAAATGGAATACCATAGTTTGATGGATAGAACTATGCATTCTATAGTAGAAGGATGAAAACATATATACACGTACAAGGATTCAAGGTTTTACAATCAGTAGTATATGAATACAAAGAACCTATTATTCCTCCAACAAATGAAAATGGAAGGAAGATCAGCTTGAAGAATTTGAAAGCCAAAAATGCTATCCTAAATGGTCTAGTTGGTTCAATATATGTCAAAGTTATGCATTGCAGCTCAACAAAGGAGATTAGGATAAACTTTAGAATGTTTATGAAGGAGACACAAAATTCAAGGCAGCAAAGCTTCAAACTTACACAGGTCAATTTTAATAGTTGAAGATGAAAGAAGATGAAAATATTGCAATGCAATTTTTACGAGTTGATGAAATAGTGAATAAAATCGTAGGTTTGGGAGAAGAAGTTAATGAATCTATAATTGTTCAAAAAGTGCTAAGATCTCTTCCAATGAGATTTTATCCTAAGATCTCAACACTAGAAGAAAGAATAGATCTGGACTCCATAAAGCATGGATGAATTACATGGAATATTCACAACCTATGAAATGAGAACTGAATAGGAGAATCGAGTCACAAAAGAAGGAACATTCTAAGCATCCAAGAATTCAAAGAAAAAGAGAAAACAAAAGATAAATTCAGATAGAAACAATAGTGACATCTCAGAAGATGATGAAGAAGTATCTAACTTTTCCATAAGGATGAAAAAGGGAACCAACGAAAAATACAGAGGTAAGCTTCCATTGATTTGTTTTAATTGTAATGGTATTGGTAATTTTGCTAACAAATGCCCCCATAAGAAAAAGAAAAGAAATGAAGAAGATGATTCAAATAGAAAACAAGCATACAAAGGAAAAAGAAACAAAAAGAAAATTTTCAAGAAAATCCTTTGCACAAAAGAAGACAACACCTCATGAGACAAAGATGAAGACAGTGAAAGAGAGACAGAAATGGTTCTATTCATGGAAATAGAAAATTCCGATGAAGAATGAACCAAAGAAGGATCTGGAGAGGCAGAATTTGACCACATAAAATAATTGTTGAGTGCTATCGAAGTTATAAAAAGAGAAAATAAGAAAAACAAGTCACTGCAGGTAGAACTAAAAAGAAAAGAGGAAACTTAAAATTCCAACTCTGAGGAACTAGAAAAGATGATCACTAAATTAAAAATTCAAGTTGAAGAAAAAAAAGAATTGAAGAAGCACTCAAAGAACGGTTAGAAGAAAGAGACAAGATCATTGGAAATTTCGAAGCAGAGATTGTCAGATTGAGAAAAGATATTAAAAAAAGAAACATGCAGAACAACTCAAATGTTTTGGATGACATTATTAGCATTCAAAGGAGAAATCATGACAAGTACAAACTTGGATACAATAAGATGGATAAGGGATCAAACTCTAAAAATAAAGATCAATAAACACAACCAAGAATCTATGCAGAGACAATGAAAGGATACAATAAGTTTTACAAGGAAGATCATAAGGACACTCCACCTGGAAGATTCGGATTTTAGAAACAAGTAGACCTCAAGAAGAAGAAGGATTCATGAGAGTTAATCATTTCAGAAGATATTCAACTCCTAGGTATCAAACTATATTCTTTGGTTTATGTTATGCATGTAATAATTTTGGACATAAAGCTCTAAATTGCAGAGAAAATAACAGAAACAGAAACAACTTTAAAATTCATGCACAAAATGGTTATCCAAGAAAGTCTAGTGAAACACAGAGAAGAAGATACAACAAGTTTGAATCCTTGAGCAATGAAGTGGAACATTACAAGTGAAACAACTTTGAACACATGGCCAAAGATTCTAGAATGGCAGTCCCTCTTAGAGAATCAAAACAAATAACAACAGTCACATACATGAACCTGTTGTCAAGTATAACAACCTCCCAAATTTGTGTTTAACAATTAAATATAAAATTTGGGACCCTTATTTTTTGAGAATTTCTTTGGAAATGACTGAATTTTCCTTTTATTGGATTATGTAAATATGTTTTTTTTGTGATATTTTCTGAGTATCAAGGTTTGGCAGTGAAAATTTTACATGTTTTGATCCCTGGTTCCAAATTGACTAAATATTCGACCTTATGAATTTCATGACTTCAAACATGAAATTCAAAAGAGTTCGAATTCGAAATAATTCCAATCTCATATTGTGTTATGATGATGATATTGTTTTCTATATGATGTGGACTATTGTTTCAGTCACAAGGATAAGTTGTAAACTTTCATGGTTCATTACATTCTTGATTTTGACTCCATAGTTATGTTTAATTTCCAAATTGAGTGTTGGCTACATAATTTCCTTGGCTTCTAAACACTTAGTTTTCTTTTGAATGGGTCAAGACCTAAGCTTTTGTGGTTGATGATTGTTGCAATTGTTGATTTTCTTTTGTTCATATTATAAATGGAAAGTCTAATATGAGATACAGAATTAATTGGATTTGAGAACTATTTGTTCTATCTTTAATTCATTCATCGTACTAGCTTATATTGTATTAAATAGCAATTAAATGTTATCTTCTATCTTAAAACTAATGAACATTACCATTTCAACATTTATCATATGACATTTGAATTTGGTATGATATTATAAGGTTCATCATATGTTTTTGGGAATGTTTCGAAAACTATGTAAATTTGTAAAACCTTTGAATGATTGAGATCATGTTGTGGTTTATGTGCAATGACGTTTGAATACTCATACAACTTAATGGCTTATCATTTCAATGAATCATGCAAATGTCGATTTTAAACTCCATCATTTTTTGTTCTATATTGTGGGCGAGTACATCTCTCCATACCTAGTCATAATTTTGAATTAATCACCCATTAACGCAAATATTGGGCCGATATTGCTATCGTTTTTACCATTTGGGAATTTTTCAAGTCATTCTTGATTTAATCTGATCAAGGGTTTCTTGTTTTCAACTCTGCATTCATAGATTTACTTTTTTAGTTTGCTCTGCAAGCTACCCTGAGTTTTATTGTGAATTTATGCAATATGTCTAATCTCCGGGGGAGAATCCTCAGGCCCCGAATTCGTTGAATCAAATAAAGTTGGTTTGATTTTTTAATGGCGTTTTGTGGCCATAACCTAAAGGTTTCCAGAGCAGTTGTGTTAATTTTCGATGGGTATTCTTGAGTCGAACCAAATATTTTGGTCATGGGTTCTATATTCAGATGCAAACTCAAGAAACAAATTTGTGGAAATAATCGAAGGATGGATGGTGCATTTTCTTAATATTTCCTCACATCCATAATATATAGGTAGATGGGTTTTCTTTTCCCTAAATTTTAATGGCCAAAATTCCATAATTTAGAAATTTTGAAGTTCAACTTTTCAAATAAAAACAATTAGAGGTATGTTTTTATTTTTCTTTGTCTACATTTGTTTTTTTCTCATGAATGAAGAGATAATATTGATTTTGAGATCTTATGATATTTTCTATCATTGTTTGGTTTTATTTTTTGTAGAAAATTTGACCTGTGATGAAAATTGTTTTTATTTTTATGGGTTTATTTCAAAAAAAAAAGAATTTTCCATCATTCCGAAATTCATAGAAGTTGAATGGTTGATATTATTTGGTTCCATCAAGCAATATATAACTGTGAGGATTGCTATAGTCTGGTATTTCATCGTCATTTTGTTTGTTGATGGTTTTTGTGGATTTCGAATTAAATCTACACTTTTATCTATTGAAATCCCTCACAAAAATGGCAAGGAAATCGTCTCATCTCTGAGAGGAACTGCTTTCACTGATCTAATTATAATCTTAGTGGATTTTCTTGTGAATCGGGTTAATGATTGTTGGGATGATTTTATTTTATTTTTTCTAACACTTACTAGTCAATCTCTCGGGCTTTTGACGTGTGTTTCGAATCAACTATATCGATTGGTGTTCAAAATATTCATTTTCCTCCCATTTTTGACCACAGAGCAAACCCTCACGAGAATTACAACATGTCAGGGTAAAAAATTAAATCAAATCTGAAACCAATGAATTCAATTTAAAATCAAAAGGTTTCTTTCAAGTTCTCTAAACAAAATGTTCTCATTCCCCCTTTTTTTTAAATTGTGTTGAAAATGTTAAATCCGATGTCCCCGCTTTATCTAAAAAATATGAAGAAGTCAATCTACTTCAAGAACTAATGATGAAAAAAAGATGGTTGAGGATAGTCAGAAATAATATAGAAGATGTTCAATTGATATATATCTTATTTCAATAATGGATGGAAAACTTGAAAATACTAATCTGAATATGTGCATCAAATTAGTCCCAGATTTAAAGCATGAGACTATATACTCAGGAAAAACCCAGAAAACAAAAACACATAGAAAATCTGAATTTGAGGCTCTATTCTAAAAAGGTATATCACAACATGATGCCTATTCTACATGTAAGTATAATCAATTTGGAGTCTAAAAAATAAAAATAAAAATCAGCAGCTCAAATCAAGGAAGATAATCTTAATTGTAGAATATGAAGAAAACATTTCTCAACTCAAACCTGAATTGGTTAAAAAAACCTTGGTGGAAATTAATTCATCCAGGGTTAATATTTTTTTCTCGGATTTGCAAAATCATTCATGTTGATGCTCAAATATTTATTGTCGATATTGGTTTGAATATATTTATATTTGTTATTTTTAATTTATTCCATTTACAAGAATAACTAAATCTTGTAGTTGCCCTGATTTTTAGGGAAAAGCAGCTACATAATTTGAAATTTTGTAGTTGTCTCTATTTTTATTTAAGTTTTAATTTAATTTGTTTTTATTTATTTTGAAAGGTGTACAATGAGGTGATGTAAGGTCATGTAGATCAAGATTTTTTCATGAAGACCCTCCACAAATCTCGAGAACAAGATCTGGCAGGATATTGATTAATGACAAGTTTCATTTTTATGCATTGTTGTTATATTTTTCTTGTTAATTTAATTTTGATTTAAACATTTATTTTCGTAACTATATCTTTACATAGAGAATTTTTTTTTAATTAGAATTTAATGATGGATTCAAGGGAACTTAATTGCAGCTTATGTTAACTATTTATCATTTATTTACAATCTTGTTTTACTTTAATGATTGTTATATTAGAAGAACTAACTCTTTAATATGATAGTAAATCTTATTTTGAATTCATAATTGAATTTGAGTATATGTTATGGTTGTCTTAATAACTATTTGTTGATATCTTTCCATTTCATATTTGCACGAATAACTTGCAAATTATATGAATTGTTTCTATGATTTGCAAGTGAATCATAATCTTAAATTCAATATCAGCCATTTTCCCTTTAGCATTTTTCTCTTGATCTGGATGACATATGCATCTTGGCCTAATCAAGATAGGATATTTTAGATTTCCTTTCTGTCATTTGTATTATATATTAGATTTTCATTTGAATTTAGAATTATTTTATTTCATTTTCCAAAGTCTCATTTTGTAGGACCAAACCCAAGTGTGGCTTTATTGATCCCTTATTTCAGCGAACACAAAAGACTGTCATTTTCAAGTGGCCACGAGAAGGAAAATATTTCCCTTTACTTGTTATCGTCAATATGTAATATCATAAGTTAGAAAGCAGAGGGAAGTGTGTATATGTGTGTATGTGTGTGTGTGTGTGTGTGTGTGTGTGTGCATAATTAGTTTAGATTAGGTTAGTTTGGATTAACTTTAGATTAGGTTGGTCTTAGAACAAGAGTAACTAGATACCCATTGAATCAGTCGAAACCATCATCTCAAATAGATAAGGGTCTAATTGGGGCCTTGAACAGGTGGTATTCTTATAATGTTGAACATGGTCATTTTTTTCCATCAACATTTTTGGTGCTAGAAGGAGGGCCACCGATGAGTGTGCATAATAATTTGGTTCTTGTTTGAGCTATTTGTTTTAACATTATTACTATTTTTAATGGCTCTTTCTGAACTTCCCATTTGGAGTTGCATCTATGGTCGAGCATCTTGCATTACTCCAATGAAGGCAATTAAGCATTTTTCAAAGGTAAAATTCAATGGTGAGTTAAATGTTTCTACATTAGATCACATCTTTCAATTTATTTTAAATTGTAAAATTTTTGATATTGATGATGGTGTTATTTGTAGAATTTTTACTCTCACTTTAACAGGCCAAGCCAAAGACTGGTGTAGATCATTTCCAGTTGGTTCTATTCATGGCTGGGACACGTTCACAATAAAGTTCTTTCATACTTTTTAGGACTACGATTATGACAAGGTTTGTGATCAACTTGAAACTCTTCGCAGATTTGAAGGTGAGCCTTTTAATGATTTTCATATTCATTTTAAATTGATTTGTTTTCAGTTTAAATATAATGATTTTCCTTCACATATTAAATTGATAGGGTGGTTTAAACACTTTTCTTCTCTCCCTTGTATTTCTAATAATCACAATGAATCTAAAAATATCATTTTTCTAAGTTTTGTCACTACTATTGAATGTTCTCTAGAAGCAACTAATGACATGATTATACCTCTTTCATTTAATAATTCAAAGATTGAAAAAAGAACAATTTTAGGAAGATGTTAGTACATCTAATAAAAATTATCATTATCTTGTAATTGTTTTAGATCCAAATGAAACGGTTAATTGTCATGAAAAACATAAGTATAAATTAGTTTCAGATCTACTAAATTCTAGTTTTCAAGAATATATAATTAATCAAAAATATCACAATCCTGAAAAAAAAAATCAATAATAGTAAATATGATATAATTACTGAAGAAAACAGTCAAGAGGTAGTATTAGGGACTCAAATATCATCTTATATTTTAAGTGATCATATTTCAGACAGAGAAACATTTAGATCTACTTGTTTGGAAAGTTATTTTTCATTATATCCTAATTTGTTTATCAGTAGTAATTTGCTTGCTTGTTAATTATTTAGAGGTTCCTCATTATATTGATATCATGTTTTGAAATGAAGGAGCTAACATCAATCAAACAAGTTACGAACATTTTACTAAGAACGATCCAGATAATGAATTATCATATGATCATTTTTCTAAGCCTTATGACATACCTTTCTTTGATCATGTTTTCAATTTAAATTTATCATCTTTGAAGGAAGAAAGTACTAAATAAAAATTTGAATTCATTTATGATGATAACTTGAGTATTGAGAATGTTGAGACACTTCACCCTTTGGTGATGGTTATGTCAGGTTCTCAAATTCTCAATCCTTCAAGTCAATCTATATTTGAAGATGAGAAAAGTCCTTTTTCAGTGAATGTTCCGATAAATTATCATTTTCATTATAATGATTTTTCTCAATCCTTCAAGTCAATCTATATTTGAAGATGAGAAAAGTCCTTTTTCAGTGAATGTTCTGATAAATTATCATTTTCATTATAATGATTTCAACATTCTAAATATCATCCCAATTTATGACTCTTATGATGATTAATTGCCATCCTTGTTCATGATCCTGAATCTTTTTTATTTCCAAAAGAAGATCCTAGTAATAGTTCCAATTGGAATATCTCCACTGGCTCTTGTGTGAAGGAGATTCTTTTATTTCCATCCCAAATATCGTGTACCATTAGTGTAAATAGTAATGTAGGTTTATTTCTTAATACCAACAACACTTCACAGGCTTCAGAATTTATAAATTCATCATTCGAATCTAGCATGATATCATTTTCTTATCCCAAAGATTAACAATCCATATCAGATATTCATGTTTATGTTTATGATCCAGCAGATATATGGTTGGAGAATTGTTTGAAGGAGAACTCTCTTGTAAATAAAATTTTATGTTTTGTTTTATTAGGAATTAATGTACATAACAAATTTATTTTTCCTTTTAAATTAGTAATATTTGTATTTTCATTATTTTTACTGATGTTTGGCATGTATATATGTACAAGTATCAAAGAGTTTGAATGACTCCACTGGAATTATGACTATACTTAGTCATATTTCCCTCTTAAAGTTAGAGTAGGAGTAGGTTTAATTTAGCGTAGTTTCATTTTATTTTAAGTACAGATTCAATAAATTATGATCTTAAGTGTATATGAATTTAATCAAATCCAAAACTTATTCATACTTTTATTTTTATCATAAGAAGAGGTTGTTTTTTTATAGTAAGTCTCATATGCCTATTTTCATCCCTGACTGTTTTTCTTGGTTATTTTAGTTTCAATCATGTTTTATATTGGCTGATTTAATTTTTGTTTTGCACACCCGCAAGATTTGTTGCCAAACTAGATTTTGAATTCACCCACCTTTCCCTCATGGTTCATAGAACAATTGTGGTGATAATTAATGACAAATAAGTCACGTCAGGGAAGTCTCTATGTTCATTTATTATCTTGTTCTTTGCTTTTAAAAAGTGAATTTTTAAAACAAGATATTTGAAAAGAAAAATAGTTGATGTAACTTTAATTTTAGTCATGACTTCCCCCTAGTTTTAGGTGTGACATTTTCTTTTAATTTTTGGCTTTGCAATTTTCTTTTTTTTCAAATTTGCACTTTCATTCTTTGTTTGGATCTAAAATTTTATGTTTTTGGTTTGTTTTGATTTTGATTGGATTTTATGATATGGGGAATCTTTCATGCTCAACATTGATTGACCTGAATGGGAAAAAATATTCTTTATCATTTTATAGGATTTCATTTATCTAAAGGTCATCCATATCAAGTTTTCACATTTCTTATACATTAACCGTTATCCATGGGGAGCATTAAGATATGTTTCAAAAATTATGTTGAATACAAAGAAGAGGTACACAAAAGAGGGGAACATTAAGATATGATAATGGAGGAGAGTTTACTTCGAAGGAATTTATGGATTTCTGCAACAAGCATGGAATAAAAAGAAAATTGTCTTCATTGCTAAGACACCTCAACAAAATGGAGTTGTCAAAAGGAGGAATGAGATAGTACAGGAAATGGCTCAAACTATGTTAATGGATTCCAAGTTGACCGATGTCTTTTTGGAACATGAAATGCATACAACAATTCATATTCAAAACAAAGTAATGCTCAGAAACAACAATGATAAGACACCCTATGAAGTATGGAAAGGAATACCAGCGAATGTGAAGCACTTCAATGTTTTTGGAAGTAAATGTTACATCAAAAGAGAATATGGCAGAATGGGAAAGTTTGAATATCATGTGGAAAATGACATATTTTTCGGGTATCTGAGCACAAGGAAAACATACAAATGCTTCAATATAAGGCTCAACAAAGTTGTGGATCGCATCAATGTGACGATTGATGAGATGGGTGGACGAAAAATAAAGGAAGAAGAAAAGGATTCAATGGAATAGTTTCACAAAGAAGAATCAAAGGAAGAAGAAGTAGCAAAAGGGGAAGATAAAGAAGAGTAATTAGAAGTAGAAGAGAAAAAATAAAAATATCTTCAAGTACCTCCAAAGACACCGAGCAAAATAATACTGAAGAATCGTCCATCTGAGCAGATTATCGGGAACAAAAATGCAGGTAGTTGGATAGGTGGCATGATTTCAAGCAACATCAAAGGAATCACATGTTCTAGCAGTAAAGAGGATATTCAGATATCTCAGAGGTACAAAAGAGTTTGGATTATGGTATCCAAAAGGAAAATATATATCACTTGTTTCCTACACAGATGCAGATTGGGTAGGTTGCATTGTTGACTGAAGAAGTACAAGTGGAGCAATGTTCTACTTGGTGAGTGTTTGGTACACATGTTCTATGGATGAAACAAACTTTGACATATATACAAGTTGAGTATGATGAGCCCATTATGATATATTGTGATAATACAAGAACCATCAATATCTCAAATAATCCAGTGATGCACTCCAAGATGAACCACATTCCAATCAAGTATCATTTTCTACGGGAACAGGTTGTAGAGAAGAACACTCGAGTTGAATATGTTGGCACTAAATAACAGATTGCATACATCTTTACAAAATTGCTTCCAAGGGAATCCTTTGAGTATCTTTATCAGAAACTTCGCATAGTTTTTTCCCCACAATGAATTTTGAATGTTATTCTTATATGTCTTATATTTAGATGAGGAAACACCATAAAGAGAACAATTCAGTTTGGGGAAGTAGTTTTAAGAAGACTTCAGTCAAGGGTAGCGGCCCAAAGGACGGAGAAGTTAGGGGGAGAAGCCCCGACAAGAAGTTACATTTTCCATTGATGTCAAAGGGGGGGAGATTCATCATATGCATGAATATAGAGTTAGATTCTTGGAGAGAGAGAATAGAGGCATGGCTCCAAGGGGAGCATGAATGATATGACTTTAGTGTTGCATCAGAGTGTTTCCATAAATTCCTAAGGGGGATATTGTTGATTAATTGGGTTGGTTGTCATTGATGTCAACCCTTGAAGAAAGTCTGGTAGAAAATTTTGGTATCCCCAACAGTATGATTAAGGGACTTAAGTTTGTTTGATGTATAATAGTTCGAAGATTAGTATATTTGCAAGTAAGACTATTCTATAATGATAGTACATGTCATGTCATTTCTGGTGATATGTGGAACGCAACATAACTCCTCACATTTAGATATTTATGGCCTTGTGAAGTTGGAGAACACTCTTGAGTTATCTAGAATCCATTAGAAGGTCAAAGAAGTCAAATTATTCTAGTAACCCCCAGAAGAAGTTGACTAGTCAAAGTGGGTGAAACTAGGATTTAATCATGGGTTAAGTTGTTGCAATAAGAAAATAATAAAAAATAAATTAGTTGCAACTAGAAGTGGAGATTTTACTATTTGTGGATAAAGTGGTTATAAGTGGACAAGTGGTTAGAAGTGGGTTAGCCCTAAAAGAAGGAAGTTGGGTTAACTTGGTTAGTAGGTAAACCCTTGAGGAAGATACCTGGAGAGTATAAATAAGAGATCAAGGGTCTTCTATTAGAAACTATTGAGCACATTGAATATCTATTATTTTGTAAGGTTTATTGCAGGTACTCATTGATACATATGAATTTATGCAATTTTGAGGTAGCACGAAGAGTTGAAAGTGAAAGTTTCAGAATTGCAGAAATACTGGAAAAAAAACCATAGTTTTTTAGGTGTACGCGGGATCCAATGGAGAAGGGTGCATATGTACGCGGGCTGGAAGTATAACAGGGCATGAACATCTAGGAAAAGCCATGAAATATTGATTTTTTGAAGGTACTAGATTCTCAGAGTCTGAAATCAAGTTCCCAGGAAGGTCTACAATGATCAGGTACAACAGATCTATCTACATATTCAAAAGCTATGTGATATTCTTGTTTGTAGATGGAGATTGTTGTCTTCATGAGATATGGTTATGATAGTTTGAGGTTTTTCCCTATAGAGGGTGTTGGTTGTATAGTACTTATGGTATGAGCTATATCTACAGAAATACAATGTTGGTATGTTGGTATTATTCATTGGTTCATCTTGTTGGTTCAAGTGTTGAAACATAGTTTGTATTTATTGGTACATGGTTGAGGGTTTTAGTTGTGAAGTTGTTTGTATGGTGTGAGGATACATATAAGTAAGGGTTTGATGTCTATTCCATGTGAGGATTATTACACTTGTTCATGATTGTAGACACATGTATGGAACATGACTAGAGAGACATAGATCCACTTGGTTAAGGGATGTATAAGATGATGTATGTACATGGCACAACTACAGGTAAGACCCAATGACAGGTTACAGGTTGATGTGACAGAGGCAACAAAGTTTTTGAAGTTTCAGAAAAATTGAATTCCCTAGATTTATGAAGGTGTACACAGGATGTAGTATAGATAGGTCATGTACATATGCATGTTGCAGTATAGACAAGGAGCATACATACGCGAGATGTAACATATATAGGTTTCATACTTGTTGGGTTTTGTTGGTATAGTATGAGTACAAGTATATGTTGGTTACAAGTCAGTGGCAAGGATAGGTGGTTTTAGCCACCTTTCAGTTGTAGCCGGAGAACATAGGGGGTTTTTTCCTCCTTCTGGTTGTATCCAAAGAATTGGGGAGTTGAATCTTCCCTCAGGTTGTAGCTTGAAAAATATAGGGGGTCAGAGCCTCCTTCCAGTTTCAGTTGGAGAACAAAGGATTTTGGTGCTTCCAATGAATGTAATTATTAAAGACATATAAGAAAAACCATTATGTGTTTTTCTCTCACATTAGGTTTCCATGTAAAAATATTGGTGTATTGTGTATGTGTATGATTTTTTATTTTTCATGGTTTATTTACTCTGCATGTGTTGAATGATAATGGTATATTGATCATAAAGATAAATAACACTTACATTCTATGGTTAAAAGGCTCAAAAATATTTATTACTGATTCACACCCCCCCNCCCATCCTCAGTAATCCAACAATTGGTAGTAGAGTAGGTTCCTCCATAAATCAGTTTAACCACTGGAAGGTAGATCATGGAGAGAAACAGTATGTATAAAAATGGAATACCATAGTTTGATGGAAAAAACTATGCATTCTTTAGTAGAAGGATGAAAACATATATACATGCACAGGGACTCGAGGTTTGGAAATCAATAGTATATGGATACAAAGAACCTGTCGTTCCTCTAACAAATGAAAATTGAAGGAAGCTCAGTCAGAATAATTTGAAAGCCAAAAATGCTATCACAAATGGTATGGTTGATTCGGTATATTTCATAGTTATGCATTGCATCTCAGCAAAGGAGATTTGGGATAAACTTCAGAATGTTTATGAATGAGACAAAAAATTCAAGGAAGCAAAGCTTCAAACTTACAGAGGTAAACTTGAACAGTTGAAGATGAAAGAAGATGAAAATATTGCAGCTTATGTTTTACGAGTTGATGAAACAATTAATGAAATTAGACATTTGGGAGAAGAAGTCAATGAATCTATAATTGTTCAAAAAGTGCTAATACCTCTTCCAATGATATTTGATCCTAATATCTTATCACTAGAAGAAAGAATATATCTGGACTCAATAAGTATGGATGAACTACATGGAATATTCACAACCTACGAAATGATAACTGAATAGGAGAATCCAGTCACAAAAGAAGCAGAATTCAAAGCATCCAGGAAGTCAAAGAAAAAGGGAAAGAAAAAGGTAAAGTTAGATAGAAGCAACAATGACATCTCAAAAGATGATGAAGAAGTATCTAACTTCATCAGAAGGATGAAAAAGTGAATCGGTGGTAAATACAGAGGTAAGATTCAATTGATTTGTTTAATTCTGATGGTTCTAGTCATTTTCTAACAAATGTCCCCATAAGAAAAAAAATTTAATAAGATGATTCAAATAGTATACAAACATACAAAGGAAAAATAAACAAAAATATTTTTTTCAAGAAAATCCTTTGCACAAAATAAGACAACTCCTCATCAGAAGAAGATGAAGACAGTGAAAGAGAGACAGAGAGGGTTCTACTCATGGAAATATAAAATTTTGATGAAGAAGGAACCAAAGAATAATATAAAGAGGCGGAAGTTGACTACAGAGAAGAACTGTTGAGTGTTATAGAAGTTATAAAAAAAGAAAATAAGAAAAACAAGTCATTGGAGGAAGAATTAGAAAGAAAAGAGGAAACTTAAAATTTCAACTTTGAGGAACTAGAGTAGATGATAACTAAATTAAAAATTCAAGTTGAAGAAGACAAAATAATTGAATAAGAACTCAAATAACGGTAAGAATAAAGAGACATGATCATTGGAAATTTGGAAGCAGAGATTGTCACATTGATAAAATATCTTCAAAAAAATATATATGCAGAACAAATCAAAAGTTTTGGATGATATTATTAGCAATCAAAGGCCAAATCATGACAAGTAGGGACTTGGATACAATCATACAAATAAAGGATCAAGCTCCAAAAAAACATATCAATAAACACACCTAAGAAGCTATGTAGAGACAATCAGAGGGTACAAGAAGTTTTACAAGGAAGATCACAGGGACACTCCTCCACCTAAAAGATTCAAAATTTAGAATCAACGATATTCATAAACAAGCAGACCTCAAGAAGAACAAGTATTCAGAAGAGTAACTCCTTTCAGAATATATTCAACTTTCAGGTATCAAACTATCTTATTTGGTTATGTTATGCATGTAATAATTTTGGACATAAAGCTATAAATTGCAGAGAAAATAGAAGAAATAGAAACAACTTTGAAAGTTATGCACAAAATGGTTATCCAAAAAGTTCTAGTGAAACACAGAGAAGGAACTACAACAGGTTTGAATCCTTGACCACTAAATAAGAATAATGCTACAAGTGAAACAAATTTGGACATGTGGCCAAATATTGTAGAATGACAGTCCCTCCTAAAGAATAACAACAATTATATATAGGAACCTCAGCAGAGAATATGGATAAGAAAGAAGAATGAGTATAACAATGAAGAATTCACACTCTCTCTACAATCTAAACACAAGAAATGTGGTTGGTATGTTGACAGTGGATTCTCAAAGCACATGAGAGGTGATGAGGATAGGTTTCTAACATTGAGAAAGGAAAGATATGGATCCAACTCTTTTGGAAAATATGGCTCAACTAGAATCATTGGATGAGGCACAGTAAGAGTTGAAAACAAGGATACAAAGGCAAAAAATGTTATATAGTGGAATATATGAAATATAATATTCTTGCTGATGATTGCATCTATGTGAGACATTCTCCATCTTAGAAACATGTGAGATGTGGATCATTGCAGCTATGTGAGACATTCTCCATCTTAAAAACCTGAGAGAAAGCCCCTGAGAAGGGTGTGTGGTTCTTATCTGAGACAAAGCTGGAACATAGAGATGACCTCCTCCATACAAAGAGTTGAGAAGAAATCCATATTAACACAGTGAGAAAAGTGATCTGCAGAGTTGGACGTGCATGTGGCTGAGCACAAGGTGAATGTGTGAAATCCCAAAGTGTTGGGTGCATCATCATGAGAAAAAAAATGAAGATGATGTATTAGCCTCCTATGAGAAAAATATTTGACGAGAAACTCCAGATCAATCCCTTGTGTAATGAAGTGGGAAAGAAGATATGTTGAGTGGACGAGCACAGGTGAATGTGATCCTAGTGGACGAGCACTAGCGAAGAAGTGGTTATTCTGTGTAATGCAGTGAGCCAGAGATATGGAAATCCCTATGGATGTGCCCCTAGTAGATGAGCACTAGTGGGTGTATAATATCCCTTTCTATATTGTTCAAGAGTCACACCTGCCTATAACCCTAATTGTAATGTAAAGGGTACAAGTCGGCCCCACCTTAATGTAACTGGTAATTAATGTAAAAGATAATTAATCTGGTTAATATTAATTATATTATAAGCTAGTGAGGTCGGCCCTGTTGTGCCAATAGACACTTTTGTTGATAGTTTTAGGTTAGTATAAGTAAATTTAAATTCCCCATTGAGGAATTATATCTTTCACACAAGTTTGGAAATTACAACAAGTACATCTTCTTGGGAAAAGTGCGCACCTCTCTTAGGCGCTAGTATTCTAGGGTTTGAGCACCCTCTTGTGTGCTAGGTCTTATTGGTGGTGAATTTATTTCTATTGAATAATATAGAAAAGGATGTGGCTGGGTTTTCTTCCCTTGTTGAGAAGGGTTTCCCAGGATACTTCTTGTGTTCTTGTGCATGCTGTTTCTTCTTGTGATCTTGGTTGTTGCAACATTATTGTTTATGGTTAAGACAAATGAAAAAATGGAATGAACTACATGCTTAACCTAGATTATTGAAAAATCATCATGGTATCAGAGCATAGGTCTTAAATAGGCCATTGCACAAACATTTTCCAACCATCCTCTCTCACTTATGCACAAACCATATGACCCTCCTAGGGTTCCCAGAAAATTTGTATGACCTACTCTTCTGAGGGTTTCCAAAACTTGAAACAGGGATGTTGAGGCCAAAAAGGACATATATGTGTATGGCCTCCTTCATCGCACCTCCAAAAACTCTCAAATCGTAATTCTGAGCATTTTTTACGTTTTGGCCCTAGGGTTTCTAGGGTTTCGCCAATTTCTACAGAAAATTTCAGAACTATATTTCTGCAACTCTTTGAAGAATATCTTTAGATTTCCAGGGCTATCAAAATTCTCAAGGCTCATTTTTGGTAGTCATAATTCCAACAAAACCTAAAAGTGCTAGCCTAGCCTAGCCGTTAGGTTTTCTAGCCTAGTTGACAAGGGTTTGTGAAGAATCCAAAATGAGCAAAATCATGATGGGAACCAAGCTTGATGACTCAAGAAAACTCAGTTCTAGGAAAACAAAACCTCAAAGAAATGAAGACACCAACATCTTAACACTCTTAGGTATGGTCCCTACAAATGATAATACTTGGTTAATTTATAGTGGTGCTTCAAGGCACATGACCGGTCTTAGAAATCACCTAACACATTTCATTAAGAAAGAGACACATCTACATGTTTTTCTTGGAGATGATGCCATATATAATGTAAGAGGAATTGGAACTTCTACCTTCCAACTAGACTCTGATATGTAGCTCAAATTAGAAGAAGTACTATATGTACCCGGAATGAAGAGAAATCTTGTCTCTATTTCTATCTTGCAAGACAAAGGCTACAAGATTACTTTCTCAAAAGGATGAGTCCTTGCATGGCACAAATACACTCACATAAGCTCTGCCAAGGTAATTTGTGTATGAGAAAACAACTTGTACAGATTAACCATCAAGCCAGTTCAAGCCTTGCTACATGACACTATCAGCTTAAGTGAGCTATGGAACAGAAGACTTCCTCACATTCATTATAGAGCTCTTCTATCTCTAGGGAAAATGGTAACAAGTCTACCAGAAATACAAATCCAACATAAATGTGTTTGAAAAGGTTTTTCTCTTGGAAAAAATGTTAAAGGATCATTCTCAAGCAGTGACAATAGATCCAATGAAATTTTGGACTTGATACACTTAGATGTATGTGGCCCAATGATTGTTTCATCTATGAATGGGTACCTATACTATGTACTCTTCATATATGATCACTCTTGGAAAACATGGATTTACTTTATAAATAAAAAGGATGGAGTCCTTGCAAAATTTCAAGAATTCAAAGCTCATGTTGAGAATCAAACCGAAAGAAAAATCAAGATATTAAGATTAGATAATGGAGGAGAATACACCTCAAAAAAATTCAATAGTTTTTGTATTGAAGTAGGGATCAAGAGGGAGTTCAAAGTTCCTTACAACCCTCAACAAAATGGGGTTGTTGAAAGGAAAAACATAACTATCATTGAGGAAACTAAAGCAATGATACATGATCAGATTCTACCTATGAATCTATGGGTAGAAGCATGTATGACAACAATATATGTTCAAAACCAAAGTCCTCATCAAATCCTGAAGAAAATTACTCTAGAAGAATCCTTCACCAAAGTGAAGCCTGATATCATACACTTCAGAATATTTGAATGTCCAGTATATCTTCATGTACCCAAAGAAAAGATATCCAAACTAGAACCTTCAGGAAGAAAGGGCACATTTGTAGGATACAGTGAATCCTCAAAAGAATATCGAATCTACATTTCAGGTCAGAGACAAATTGAAGTAAGCAGAGATTTTACTTTTGAAGAATAAGTAGCCTTCCATAATTCCAGAGAAGCTCGGATGGAAATTGATAGTGAATCAATACCTTCTCCCCCTTCAGTAGTTCATAGGGAGACAAATATTATTCCATATGATCCAATATCTCTAGTTGATCTAGTTTCTCCAGCAAATTCAGTTGCTCCAAGAAACATACCCAGAGACATTACAATTGGACATAAAAGGCCTGCTTGGGCCCGAAAAAATCTACAAGAAGTAGAAGGTCATAAAGCCCCACAAGGAACAACCAAAGAAAGCAAGAGACCAAAGAGATTCTCAAGCTACCTTTTGGCCATGACCCACATTATTGAATCAGAGCCATCTTGTCATGGAGAAGCTTCAGGAGAAAAAGTATGGAAATATTTCACGACTGAAGAATACCGATCTATATTAAAAAAAGATGTATGGTATGTTGTTCCAAGACCAGAGGGAAATTTTGTAGTGACTTCCAAATGGATTTAAAAAATCAATCATGTTGTCGATGGAAGAATCAAAAAATACAAAGAAATATTTGTGGCCAGAGGGTTTTCACAAGTAGAGGGAGTTGAATATGACAAGACTTTCACATCAGTAGCCCGATACAACTCCATCCGATCTATCATTTCACTAGATGCTTTCATGGGTTGGAAGCTACATCAAATGGATGTAAAGACAACCTTTATCAATGGTGAGATTGAGGAAGAATTTTATATTGAACACCCAGAAGGATTCATTGTACACAACGAAATATTTCATGTATGCAGGTTGAAGAAATCCCTATATGGCCTAAAGAAAGCACCACGTGCTTGGTATGAGAAAATGGATGGATTTCTCATGAGTTTGGGCTTCAACAAAAGTGTTGTTGATACAAAGTTATACTAACATATTGATGGAAATGAGTGTTTGATTTTGGTCCTATATGTGGATGACCTTTTCCTCACCGGTTCAAAGAGACTCATTGTTGAATGCAAAGAAGCATTAACTGCAAAATTTGAAATGAAGGATTTGGGATTAATGCACTACTTCTTGGGACTAGAAGTATGACAGAGAACAAATGAGATTTTCTTGAGTCAAGGAAAATGTATTGTTGAGATACTAAAAATTTTTAGCATGACAGAATGCAAATCCATGCCCACTCTAATGGTAATGGATTTGAATAAAATGAGTGATATTGATTCAAGAGATGTAGATCCACACTTATACCAACAATTGATTGGATCTCTGATGTATTTGTTTAACATGAGACCAAACATTTTCTATGCAGTAAATGTTCTTAGCCAATTTATGAGCCAACTGAGACATACACACTGGATAGCTACCAAACATGTATTGAGATACTTACGATGCAAAATTAGTTATGGCCTGAGATATGCATCCAGTGTGGACTTGAGCCTACAAGGATATGCTGATGCAGATTGGGCAGGAAGCGCAGTAGATAGAAAAAGTCCCTTCGTTTTTTTCTTCACTTTAGGGTCTACCATGGTTTCCTGGTGCAGGAGGAAACAAATATCCGTAGCATTGAGCACCGCAGAGGCAGAGTACATTGCATTGAGTGTGGCAATTCGTGAAGCAGTGTGGCTTCACAAAATTCTGACTGATTTGTTTGATCATGAGATGGATCCTACCACCATTCATTGTGATAACCAGAGCTGTGTAAATCTCTCTGAGAACCCGGTGTTTCACGACAGATTGAAACACATTGAAATAAAGTACCACTATATCAAAGACATGGTGCAGAGGAAAACAATACATGTGCAGTATCTTCCTACCCATGAACATATCACAGATATATTCACCAAACCACTTGCCAATAAAAAGTTTGAGTATTTTCGTGAGATTCTTGCCCTGGTGGAAAATGCCTCCCTAACTCCGAGGGAGTGTTGATGATTGCAGCTATGTGAGACATTCTCCATCTTACAAACCTGTGATATGTGGATCATTGTAGCTATGTAAGACATTCTCCAGCTTACAAACCTGAGAGAAGCCCCTGATAAGGGTGTGTAGTTCCTATCTGAGACAGAGCTGGAACGTAGAGATGACCTCCTCCATACAGAGAGTTGAGAAGAACTCCATATTAACAAAGTGAGAAAAGTGATATGCAGAGTTGGATGTGCCTGTGGCTAAGAACAAGGTGAACGTGTGAAATCCCAGAGTGTTGGTTGCATCGTCATGAGAACATAAATGAAGATGATGTATTAGCCTCCTATAAGCAGAAGAGTTGACGATAAATTCCAGATGACTCTCCTGCATAATTCAGTGGGAAAGAAGATCTGTTGAGTGGATGATCACAGGTGAACGTGATCCTAGTGGTCGAGCACTAGTGAAGAAGTGGTTCTTCTATGTAATGAAATGAGACAGAGATATGGACATCCCTATGGATGTTCCCCTAGTGGATGAGAACTAGTGGGTGTATCAGATCCCTTGCTATATTGTTCAAGAGTCAGACCTGCCTATAACCCTAATTGTAATGTAAAGGTTATAGGTCGGCCCCACCTTAATGTAACTGGTAATTAATGTAAAAGATAATTAATCTGGTGAATATTAATTATATTATAAGCTAGTGAGGTCGGCCCTGTTTTGACAATAGACACTTATGTTAACAGGTTCAGGTTAGTATAAGTAAAGGTAAATTCCCCATTGAGGAATCATATCTTTCACACAAGTTTGGAAATTTCAGCAAGTATATCTTCTTGGGAAAAGTGTGCACCTCTCTTGGGCGCTAGTCTTCTAGGTTTTGAGCACCCTCTTGTGTGCTAGGTCTTACTAGTGGTGAAGGTATTTATCTTGAAGAATATAGCAAAGGATTTGGTTGGGTTTTCTTCCCTTGTTGAGAAGGGTTTCCCAGGATACTTCTTGTGTTCTTGTGAATGGTGTTTCTTCTTGTGATATTGGTTGTTGCAACATTATTTTTTATGGTTAATACAAATTCAAAAATGGAATGAACTACATGCTTAACCTATCTTATTGAAAAATCAACACTTCTAAGAGTAATTCAAATGTGTTACCAAGGTCACAAACTTGTGTTTGATTCACATAAGTGTTAAATAAGAAAAACGGGTTTAGGAAGATTGGTTGCAACATATGTAAGAACTTCAAGAAACATATATGTATTAAGTGAAAGTGGAAATGAAAAGTGTTATCTAGGAAAGGAGGATGAAGTTTGGCCATGGCACAAAATGATGGGTCACATAAATTTTGACAACCTAGTCAAAGTCAGTAAAAAAGAAGCAATTAGATAAATGGCCTAGATCACGAAGCCAACCAATGCCTTATGCAAGCATTGTCAACAAGGAAAGAAAACAAAGACCAAATTCAAATCAAAGGAATACTCCACAACAATACCGTTGGAAATCGTGCATATTGATCTAGTTGGACCAACTAGAAAAGAAGGTTTAAAAGGTGAGTAATATTTTATGTTATTGGTTGATGATTGTACAAGGATAACTACAGTTTGTTTTCTCATGAAGAAGAAAGAAGCATTCGAGAACTTCAAGGTATACAAGGAAATGGTTGAAAATGAAATGGAATAAAAAATCAAATGTTTAAGATCTGATAATGGAGGAGAGTTTACTTCAAAGGAATTTATATATTTTTGCAGCAAGCATGGAATAAAAAGGTAATTCTTCATTGCTAAGACACCTAAACATAATGTATTTGTCCAAAGGAGAAACAGGATAGTACAGCAAATGGTTTGAACTATGTTAATGGATTTCAAGTTGACCGTTATCTTTTGGGCACAAGCAGTGCATACAACAATTCATATTCAAAACAAAGTAATTCTCATAAACAACAATGATAAGACTCCCTAGGAAAGGAATACCAACGAATGTGAAGCACTTTAGAGTTTTTGGAAGTAAATGTTACATCAAAAGAGAAGATGGTAGATTGGGAAAGTTTGGCTCTCATGTGTACAAAGGCATACTTGTCGAGTATTTGCGAACAAGGAAATCATACAAATTTTTCAATCTAAGGCTTAGAAAAGTTGTCGAAATAATCAATGTGGCAGTTGATGAGACAGGTGGATGAAAAATAAAGGAAGAAGAAAAGGATTTAATGGAACAGGTTCACGAAGAAGAATCAAAGGAAGAAGAAGTAGAAGAAGGGGAATAGAAAGAAAAGAAGTTAGAAGAAGAGGAGAAAGAACAACAATATCTTCAAGTACCTCCAAAGATACTGATCAAAAGAATACAGAAGAATGATTCATCAGAGCAGATTATCGGGAACAAAAATGTAGGCAGTTGGATAGGTGGCACGATTTCAAACAACACCAAAGGAATCACATGTTCTAGCAGTAAAGAGGATCTTCAGGTATCTCAAGGGTAGAAAAGAGTTTGGATTTTGGCATCCAAAAGGAAAATATATATCACTTGTTGGCTACATAGATGCAGACTGGGCAGGTTGCGTTGATGACCGAAGAAGTACAAGTGGAGCAACATTCTACTTGGGTGAGTGTTTGGTATCTTGGCTAAGAAATAACCAGACATCAATATCATTATCTACAACCAAAGAAGAATATATTACAGTGACAGAATTTTGTACATAGGTTCTATGGATAAAACAAACTTTGACAGATATACATATTGAGTATGATGAACCCATTCCGATATATTGTGATAATACGAGCGCCATCAATATCTCAAAGAATATAGTGATGCACTCCAAGATGAAGAACATTCCAATAAAGTATCATTTTCTACGGGAACATGTTGCATAGAAGAATATTCGAGTTGAGTATGTTGACACCAAAGAACAAATTGCAAACATCTTTAGAAAACCACTTCTAAGGGAAGCCTTTGACTGTCTTCGTCAGAAACTTGGCATAGTTTCTACCCCACAATGAATTTTGAATTCTATTCTTATGTGTCTTATACTTATATGAGGAAACACCATAAAGAGGATAGTTTAGTTTGGGGGAGAAGTTTCAAGAAGATTTCAGTCAGAGGGAGTAGCCCCAAAGACAAAGAAGTTAGGGGGAGCAGCCCTAATGGGAAGTTACCTTTTTCATTGATGTTAAATGAGGAAATATTCCTCAGATGCATGGATAGAGAGTTAGATTCTTGGAGAGAGATAACAGAGGCATGGTTCCAGGGGGAGCGATGGTTACAGGGGGAGCATGAGCAATATGACTTTAGTGTTGCATCAAAGTGTTTTCAGCAATGCCAAAGGGGAAGATTGTTGAATAATTGGGTTGGTTTTCATTGATGTCAATCCTTGAATCAAGTCTGATAGAAAATTATGGTAGCTCCAATAGTATAGTTAAGGGAATTAAGTTTGTTTGATGTATAATGGTATGAAGATTAGTATATTTTTAGGTAATACTATTCTATATGGATAGTACATGTCATGTCATTTTCGGTGATATGTGGAGCATCACATAACTCCTCACGATTAGAGAGTTATGGCCTTGTGAATTTGGAGAACCCTCTTGAGTTATCTAGAAGCCCCTAGAAGGGAAAACAAGTCAAGATATTTTAGAAACCCCTAGAAGAATTTTACTAGTAAAAGTGGGTACAACTAGGAGTTAATCATGGGTTAACTTATTGTCATAAGAAAATAATTAAAAATAAATTAGTTGCAACTAGAAGTTGAGAGTTTACTATTTGTGTATAAAGTGGATATAAGTGGAAAAGTGATTAGAAGTGGGTTATCCCTAAAAGAAGGAAGTTGGGTTAAGTTGGTTGGTAGTTAAACCCTAGAGGAAGCTACTTGGAGAATATAAATAAGAGAGAAAGGGTCTCTTATTAGCATCTATTGAGCACATTTAATATATATTATTACATAAGGTTTATTGCAGGTACTCATTAATACATTTGAAGTTACACAAGTCTGAGGTAGCACGAAGGGTTGATGACAAAAATTTCGAAATTGCCGAAATACTGAAAAACAAAAAACTAGTTTTTGAGGTGTATGCAGGCTGCAATGGAGAAGGGCGCATACATCCGTGGTCTGACAGTATAACAAGGAACGTACATCTGGGAAAAGCCATGAATTATTGAGTTGTTGAAGGTACCATATTCTCAGAGTATGAAAACAAACTCCCAGGAAGGTATACAGTGATCAGGTACATCAAATCTATCTACAGATTCAAAAGGTATGTCATAGTATTATGTGTAGTTGGATGTTGTTGTCTCCATGAGATATGGTTATGAGAGTTTGATATTTTTCCCTAGAGAGGGTGTTGGTTGTATGGTACTTATAGTATGAGATAGATATACAGAAATACAACGTTGATATGTTGGTATTATTCATTGGTTCATCTTGTTGGTTCAAGTGTTGAAACATTGTTTGTATTTCTTGGTACATGGTTAAGGGTTTTGGTTGTGAAGTGGTTGTGAAGTTTTTTGTATGGTGTGAGGCTGCATATCAGTAATGTTTTGATGTCTATTCCATGTGATTATTATTACACTTTCTAATGATTGTATGCACATGTATGGAACATGACTAGAGAGACATAAATGAACTTGGTTAAGGGATGTATAAGATGATGTATGCATAGGGAAAAACTACAGATAAGATACAGTGACAAGTTGCAAGTTGATGTGACAGAGGAAATCCCTATATTTTTGAAGGTGTACACAAGCTGCAGTATAGAAAGGTCGTGTACATATGAAGGCTGCAATATAGACAGGGTGTGCACATACACAACCTAAAGCATATACAGGTCACGTACATGTTGGTTTTTGTTGGTACAGGCTGAGTATAGGTACACTTTGGTTGTAGGTCAGTGGAAAGGATAGGTGGTTGTAGCCACCTTCTGGTTGTAGCCGAAGAACATACGGGGTTGTAGTCTCATTTTGTTTGTAGCCAGAGAATTGGGGAGTTGGATATTCCCTCAGGTTGTAGCTTGGAAAATATAGGGGGTCAGAGCCTCCTTCCAGTTGCAGCTGGAGAACAAAGGAATTTGGTGCTTCCAATCAATGTAATTCTTAAATACATATAAGAAAAATAATTTTGTGGTTTTCTCCCGCATTGGGTTTCCACGTAAAAATGTTGGTGTACTATGTATGTGTATGATTTTTCATTGTTCATGGTTTATTTAATTTGCACTTGTTGAATAATAATGGTATATTGAACATAAATATAAACAAAACTTCATTCTATGGTTAAAAGGATTAAAAATATCTATTGTTGATTCACCCCCCTCTAAGTAATCCAATAGGTGTTTGTGTATCAAATATCGAAGCAGCATCACCTCGAAGTGTCAATGCCTTGGAGTAGTAGCATCTCAGAGTAGCAGCACCTCAAAGTAAAAACACCTTAGAGTAGAAGCACCTTGGAGTAGCATCTAATTATTCTACAAGATTCTTTAGCAATTATTCAGTAGTTACCCAACACAGAAATCATCCTTCCCTAAATGCAGACAAATCTTAAAGAATCAACACATCAAATGGACTTAACATGCCAGTGTCAAAAATTTAATTCTTGGACCATGATAGTTATGGGAAAGGTGTGAATAAGAAAGAAAAGGTATGAGATAATTAACAAAATGATGGAAAAAAGGGTGTCATTCCCATGACTCAACATAATTTTTTCATACCATCCCAAAAAAAAGAACGTTTGACCCGTTCATAGGTTTTGGTAAACCCTAAATGCCCTGCGGTGAGGGAAGCATGAATTTCATAAAGCACCATGGATTTAAGTTGTGATTGCTTTCATAAATACAGACGACCTTTGTAGAGAAGCTCTACATTGTGACAAGAGTACCCTAGAGAAGTTGGATAATTGTGTTGCAATTGGTGGATTATGATAGAAATTTTGGGGTCTTGCAACCATTCCTGACGAACAACGTAGAGTCAATCTGGTACAATTAAGGAGAGGGAGAAAAGGGTCATGTCTGCTTCATACTTCTGGGAGAGAACGTCTGCAACTACATTTTCCTTTCCGTTCTTGTAAATGATCTCATAATCATATCCAAATATATTTGTCACCCATTTTTGTTGATCCGGTGATGAAATTTGTTGTTCCATAAAATACTTGAGACTCTAATGATCAATTTTGATTTGGAAGAATTTTCCAAATAAATAAGGATGCTAGAGATCCGTAGCATGCATAATAGCTAACATTTCCTTTTCATAAATGGATTGGCCCGAATGTCTCTGTGAAATTTGTTTTCCAATGAAGGCCAAAGGTCTTTCATCGTGCATGAGGATGACCCCATTTCCTTTCCTGAAAGCATCACATTCCATTACAAAAGTCTTGGTGAAGTATTGAAGTGTTAGGAAAGGGGTTGAGCACATAGCATATTTCAAGGCTTGGAAGGAATGATCAACAAATGGAGTCCAAGTGAAAGCATTCTTTTTAAGGAGGGAAGTGAGAGGAGCTACAATTTTTCCATAATTCCAAACAAACTTCCCGTAATAGCCCGTTAAAACTAGAAAACCACACAAGCTCTTAATAATTTTAGGGTGATGCCAATATTGCATAACTTTAATTTTCTTAGGATTCACCTGGACACCATCTTTGTTGACAGTATGACCCAGGTGTTCCACTTCTGAGGATCCAAAGGAAAATTTAGATTGTTTGAGGAAAATTTGGTGCTTATGAAGTAGATGGAGAACTTGATTCACATGGGAGAGATGGGATGTCCAATATTTACTATAGATGAGAATATAATCAAATAAAACTAAGACAAAATGATGGAGAAAAGAACGAAAGATATGATTCATAAGACTTTCAAAAGTGGAAGGAGAATTAGACAGGTCAAAGGGCATTACCAAGAATTCATAGTGCCCCTCATGAGTTCGAAATGCAGTCTTGGGAATGTCTTATTCTTTCATACGGATCCGGTGGTAGACAGAACGTAGATCAAGTTTGGTGAAGTACTGAGCACAACTCAATTCATCCAAGAGGTCATTAATGACATGTATGGGGAATTTGTCTTTGATTGTGAGTTTTTTTAGGGCGCGAAAATCAGTACACATGTTCCAAGTGCCTTCTTTATTGAGTACCATGACCACAAGGGAAGAATAAGGCCTGGTACTAGAACGAATAAAACCCACTTCTAGCAATTCATGAATAATTTTATCAATTTCATTCTTCTAGGCAAAGAGATGACAATAAGGGCGAACATTGGGAGGAATATTGGCCGATATGAGAGAAATGAAATAATCATGGACTCCACGGGAAGGGAGAAGTTCTTTGGGAGTGTTAAAAACAACTTGGTGGCGGGAGAGGATAGATTGAAGGTCGATATGCATAGAGGTTGTCTCAACAACATGAATGGAGTGGAGTTGAGAAATAATGTCAGAATGACCCTTTTTGAGGAGCTTTTCCATGTTATGGGAACTAATGATCTTAGGGGATCCTGTTGTGATTCCTTAGAACTTATATCGTTGTCCCTCCTGTTGGAATTGCATGGTTAAGTCCTTCAAATCCATGAGAATGGGGCCGAGGGTGCATAACCATTCATAACCAATAATAATGTCACAACCACCCATATCTATAATAAACATATGAGATTTCATATGATACTGACCAATTTGGAGCTTCACATTTTCACATCGTCCTCGAAATTTCATGGAACCTCCATTGGAAAGCATGACTTGAAAATTATTGACAGCACGGATATAACAATTGACTTCTTGGGAAATGCAGTGGTGAATAAAATTATGGGTGCTACCATATCCACAAGGATGATGAATTTCCTATTTTTAATGTAACCAATTAATTTGAGGGTCTCAAGAGCATAAAATCCAGTGAGGGCATTAAGTGAAATCATCGGGTCAACTTCTGGTGGACCAGAGGGTGGGGTTAGATCATATGGTGGTAGTAACTCATCCACAGATGAAACAATGGCCTATTCTTCAGAAATATCCTCAATCATGGACATAAAAATCTTATGTTCCTTACACTTGTTCCCTGGAAAATATTTTTCATCACAATTATAACAAAGACCCTTGAGTTGACATTCAACCATTTTGGCCCTAGTTAATTTCTGGATCTTGAGGGGAGTTGCAGGAGGGGCAGAGTTGGTGGGTTTAGGCGAGGAGGAAAGGATGGTTTGTGGATCTGGGAGGAGACAACCTATTGTGATTCCTTGGCTCATTGAGTAGCTTAAAACCAAGTCTGGAGGCATGCCATGAGAACATGGGCACAGATTTCATCTTTTAGGTCGATGATAAAGCATTCCTGAAGAAATCATATGACATGCCCTCTATTCTAAAATCCAAGTGCTCAAATGTGACGATAAAGTCTTACGTTGTCCCAGACTGCTTCAACTTGGTCAATTATCCTAAATGGTGGGTGTCAGAGTCAAAGCGGTCATAAAGCTCTACAACAAAATGTGTATAAGAAACATACCCTTGACAGGCCTTTTTACACCATTGCCACTATTTCCAGCATTCCAGATCCAGATGTAGGATACCATAACGAAGATTGGATAAATCATCAACAATGCCATGCAAAGAGAAATAATGTTCCATTTGAATGACCCAGCCTGTGGGATCCAAGCCATCAAATTTGTTCACCTCAATTCTGGGAAGGGAGAGGTCTCGAGAAAAGTGGATAGTATGAGGACCTTGGTAATGGAAAGAGTCATGTTCTTCCAAATAGGATGGTTGTTCAGAAGAGGAAGAGTTCATGGAACAACCCATGAATTGGTCAAGTGTGGCTTTGATTTCTTTGAGGTCTTTGATATGGGAACATTGGTCCTTGAGGACTTGAACAATGGAATTGAGTGAGATAAGGTTATAATTGATATTCTTGATGTCATCCTTGTTATAGAGGTTTTTAGTGACTAATGTATTGATTTCTTGGGATTGGGTAGTGGCCATTTGGAAAAATGGGCAGGAAAATGGGATAGGGGGGGAATAGAGGGTCGAGAGGGGTGGGTGGGACCACTAAGAAGAATGGTGTCAAATTATAGGTACCACTGCGATCAGGTCAAAAAGGGGAATCCAATGGGATATAATCCAAATAAGGGTGTCAGAAAAGGGGTCGGGTCCATGAAAACATTTGTATTAAAAATGATAGGTACCACGGGAATCAAGGAGAAGAGAGGAATCCAATGGGATAGGTCCCAAATAATTGTGTCATCGGGGAATAATTTGGGCCTTTCAACATAGAATTATTCTTCATATCTGAGTACCATGACTATAGGGGAAGAATAGGGGTTGGTATCGGATTATATATGCCCCCCTTGGGTCATAACATAGTACCCTCCTTCAAAAATCTTTGTCTTCAAAGCCTTGCAATTAAAGGCTTCACATGTGATGAAACGAAGTAATATATTTTCTTATGTTCCTTATTTCATCATTCCATTGTTGATGATTTGTCCATCCAAAATCAATTGTTTTTGGTCTTAATCCTTGGTGTCTAGTTGTTGCATAATTTTATTTCCTTTGATTCTATGTATTTTTGTTGTATCTTCTCCAATTTGTAGTGGTTGTTGGTCTTTGATAATAGATTGTTGAAGAGAGGTTTTGTGATGCCTTGTTCCATGAATATTGACAAGTATTCCATCTTCTTCCTTCATAATGTTGATATCAACCTTCTTGTCTTCCTTGAAATGTTTCTTGGTAATGAGGGTGTCCATATAGTTCCCTTTTTTATAGTTTTTCTTCACTCTGCATGTGCATTTCATCTAAATTCTTTTCGGAGACAATGGAATCCTCTATCTCCCTTTATTGCTCTTTGATTTTTCTTGCCTTGGAGATAATACCATCATTTTTGGCATGTACATCCTCTAGATGGAGTTCAACTTCTTCAAGTATCTTCTGGTGACCTTATTGAATCTTGTCTTCTTTCTCCTTTTTAAGTTGTAATGTCATGCCATTTATCAAATTTTGACGTCATTCTTCAATTCTTGATTGCATTTATGATTTTACCTCATCAGTATTTAGGTATTCCTCAACCTTCTTGCAAATTTTCTCTTCAATTATTTTGATAGATTCTTCATCCAAGATCTTTCTTCTTGTTTTTGACAATTTTTCTTTTCTTATTTAAATATCTTAACCTCATCCAATAGTCTTTTATTATAGCTTCGTAATCTACATATCTCTTCATCTTTCTTTTTCAAATCTCCCCTTGATTCATCTTTTTCCCACTTGTCTTTTCTAGTCTTTTTTTTCTTTAAGTTATTAACCTCCTTAATGAGTGATTCATTAAGGGACCGTATCTTATATAACTCCTCACCCTTCTTCTTAATCTCTTCCTTTGCTTATTTTAACTCATCTCAAATTATATACATTTCCTCCATATTTGTATCATTAATCCATCTATTTGAGAAGATTTCTTCAAATTTTTTTCATGTGCAATGCCATCTACTATCTTAATGAATACTCATCCACCAATTCCAAGCTTCACCAAAAAAATAATTTATTACCCTTGAAGGATTCATATCATATTCTTTTACCAACCTCAACCATTCCATAGGATTTAATTCATCTTTATCTTCATCTCCTGTAAATTTAGGTATTTCCAGTGATTCTTAATTGAGGTCTAACCCTAACCCTTAACTTACACCTCAATATATTAAGGATAATTATCTCAAATAGTTATAATCCTTGTTCCCATATGATCTTATAGGTTTCCTCTTTCCAATGGCTTTTGAATCAGCTCAATCGGATGTTTCCATCAAACACTATGATGGTTTTAAGTGAACATACCTTTGAAACCTTGATTTGGAGTATGTCCTCCTAGTTGACCTTCATTTTGATATATCTCTGCAATTTCGGTCATTTTGAGTCTGAAATTGCGACCTATAGTACTCGAAAATGTCTTCTTTGCAATTCCACAGGTTTGACCAAAATTGGATGTGTCAAATTAAAGTTATGGTAACTTTCTCAACCCTTGTTGATGTTTTGACTTTCTAGGAGAGAGAACTTGTACAACGTATCAAGTGCACAATATTTGATATATGATTCTGAAAATTGCACCCAAAATACTATGAATTGTAGTTGTTCCAATGAAATTGGAACCACATAATTTGTATCTTCTATGAACAAGTTATGTTTTTTTTACCCAAAATACCTATTTGAGACTAGTTACACGACTAGTGAAAAACCCTATGTTGCACGAGAGTATCTCAAAAAATGCAATGAAACAGAAGTTGAAATTCATACCACAAGTACTATGATAAGTATTCTTAATATCCTATAGGTTTTTCATTTTGAAGTGGCTCTGAGAAAAATTTATATAGAAAATTTCAAAATGATTGTATTGAGAAGGAAAAACCTTGAAATCAGTGCTTTGATACCAAATGTAATGAACCAATACTCAAAATATCATAAAATAACAAAAGTACACACCATGTACAAAATGTGAGCATGGAACACAACTCCAAGATAAATAATTTCATGGGGGAACTTATCTATTCATACATCAAGCATGTGAGCATGGAACAATAACTCCTTAAAGAATAGGAGAACGCCCTCCAAATAACCAAATATATTCATACATCACAATTCACATCTCCAAAAATGAATACATGATTTCTTATATATAGTTATTCACACTTGCACATGAGGCCCCTTTACTACTAGGTCGACCCTATTACATGTATATTTACACATTACATGTACAATTAGGTGCATATATGCCCCCCTTGGGGTCATATCATATACATTTAGCCATATATATACTTCCCTTGGGTCATAACATATCCTTGTCATATTTTCGGGATCATCGTGTCACGTGTCAAACACTCGAATTTTTGTGTCCTCCATGTATTGTGTCATCGTAACAAGTGACTTAGCATCAAACAATTAACAAGGATGAGCTACATGACTTGAACCCACCTATAGATGAACCAAAAATAAAATCAAAAGAAATTTAAAGACATCCCATCAAAAGAGCAATATGTTGTATCACAGTGTTCAATGGAGTAATATGTTATTCCCTTAGATCTAGATCAGGAGACTGAAATCTCGTATGATTGAAAAATGAGACTCTAAAACAACCAAAACCTCAAACCTAAGGAAAACCAGGATTGGAGGGGGTAACATTGAATATATCAAAAACATAGGATGCATGGACAACAATAGTAAAAAAGAAAAAATCTCATTCAACAACAACACAATTAGTGGTGACAAGAAGCCAAACAAGTGATTCAATTTAGACATGTATTGTTTCTATATTTTCTTATGTAAACAATTTGTCAAAATTTTCTCAAGAAAGAAATATAGTCTCTATGGATACAAGCTTTCACATAAATTAGGAGCTAAATTTTTTTAATAGAATCAAAGAATTGCCTAATCTTGTTTTGAGAATTTTGGAAAGTCACATAGAGTAATTATTATTAGCTCTCTTACAACTCTTGTATTCCAATGTGATATTTTAATTCTGATTATCAGCACAAACACCATATTATGAAAATTTTAAACATTTCATTTAAGTTAGTTAATCACATGATATTAAGAACATATAAATATAAATAATTTAAATAGAAAAACATACATTTAATACAAATATTATTAAGTTATTCAGATGTAAAAATTCAAAAATCATATCTAATTTAATAATAAAATAAATTTTCCAAATACACAAAATTAAAAATTAAAAATTATTACAAATAATTTACACTGTTTAAAATTATTAAATAACATAAAATATATATATAATTTTTTTTTAATTAATTAATCACGTTATATTAACACAATACAAATACGTATGCAGTGTTGGGGACGCTAACTTTGGGGGGTCCAGCCCCCGAGGATAGATAATTTTCCATTGAATCGGGACAAAGGACAATTATGGGACCCGAACTAGAGGACAATTTGTCATCCATTGATTTGAACCAAGGATTAACATTGGGCTTCAGACTTGAGAAGGAAAGTACACTAGGGCAGGTGGACTCCCATGGATCCAACGTGCTCTTGCATGAAGAAGTGGATTGACAACTCATTCACCCCGATTTCGACTTAAATCTCCATAATTACTCGTACCCAGGCCTCATCTCAGCCCTCCCCCATCATGAATAACCTCATTTTAATGTCCAATTCCTCGTGGAGAATGGAATCAAAGAAGCTCAATGGAACTACTGATCTTCAACAGAGACAAAGACTCAATTCCACTAAGCATCACCCCTCTAAGAGACCAATGGTTACATTGCCGCAATTGATAGGTCGTTCACCCTCTATGTCAGCTATCACACCCATCTCTCTGAAGTATCATCAACACCTTCATGGCTCCTCACAAAGGTTATCCCAGAGGTTATTTTTGTGGCTCAAGGTCCCCTGCAGAGTCCTCCCGCGGGGTCGAAAACGAACCACCAGTCTCGAGAGTGCAATAGGAAGCCTACAATGTAGCAGCCAAGTACGAGGAAATCACTCATGTGTGCTTTCAAGCGCATCTACATGACGTTGAAGCCAAGGTTAGTATGGAGAGAACTATGGCCACGAGCTCAAAGGTGGCAAAAGAAACCATTATATGGGTTCCAAATGTTGGTAACACCCGAGCTCGCAAGACCAAGTACTGGAAAACTGTGGAACTATATTATATATTAAGACCTTCATAAGACAGATTCTCCAGAACCATGAAGACACACAAAACACAATCCAACTGCAGCTAAACGGCCTACATTTGTGGGAAAAAGAAATTCTCACCCACCTTCCATCCTCCCGTAACAATATGTCAACCTTTGTTCCTATTCGCAATGCTCAGTCTATTATGAATCGACCTCATGGGGAGCAACCCCAAGATACTCCAGCGGAGCCTCCAACTCCATGACCATAAGGTACCTATTCTCAATTTTGAATGCACTACAGCAGAAGAAAAGGCTATAAAGATCTCTCCAATATTTTTTTTTGAGGTTTATACTGTTTATTTAGCTTTTAAGACTCTTTGGATAAACATTAAGTAAAGTGTATGGACAAAAGATTTACTTATCTATTGCTAGTCTGATTTCAATAGTAATAGGCTGGTAGCAAGAAACTTTTGTATGTATGATATCACAAAAGATTAACATAATTTTTTTCCATAAACTTAAAAAAATACAAGACAAATACACACAAATAAAATGAAAAAACACATTCTTATTATAAACATATATAAATAAATAATTACATATTTATAACATATGATAACATATAAAAATATAAACATTTTAATTAACCACATTACATTTAAACAATGTAAATATAAATATATTTCCAAAAGAAGAATACATTTATTATATTCATCATATGCAAATATTTAATTTTAAGTTTTTATATGATTTAATTAATCACATTAAATTAAAATAATAAAAATACAAACAAATAAATTTTTAATTTTTTTTTATTACATTTATCATATATTTTGTTTAATATTTTTATTTGATTTACTTAATCATATTAAATTAAAATAATATAAATACAAATAGATATAAACAATATGAAAATATACATATTTATCACAACTTATATATATTCAAATATAAAAATAATATTATTAATACAAATTTAATAAATATAGTCTAATTTTTTTAGTTATTTTAATTAATCATAATATTTCTTTTCCTAACATTTTAAGGCATCAAAACTATAGTGATTTTGGAAATCTTCTTTCAATATTTTTGAGTATAAAAATACAATTTTAAAGAAATCTAAATAATCTCTTACCTTCTTAAGGTCCATCTCTCTTAACATTCATCATCATACAAATATTTAGTATAATTATTACAAAATAATTGATAAAAATAAACACAATTATATATATCATACATAAATATTCAATTTTATTTATTTATTTTTAATAAAGAACAGTTTATTTAACTAACACAAACAAAGCATTAGGGGGTTGGGGGCTGAAGAATATATTCATTTTTTCAAAAGCCTTAGCAAAAAAAGCATGTTGGAGGCTCTTCACTACATCTAGTTTATGGACCCAAATGGTCACCCACAAATACATCAAACCAAACTCGGTGGGACATTGGATCCATCGAGAGGACAAGAGTTTATCTAGCCACTCCACCATTTGTAAGGAATTAATCAATTCTTTCCATGTTATTGGCGATGGTTTGTCTTGGAAAGTTGGAAAGGGGGATCAAGTCCGCATTGGAATAGATCCATGGCCTAGAAGTGGGAATGCCCATTCCCTTCCACATGCCATCCTATACCATTTACATATTCAGGGGTACTTCAAACTTAATCAAATTGTTGATCCAGGTTCCACAAGCATTTGGCATCAAGGGTGGTACAACTCTGATTTTCTTGAGATGGAAGGAGAGTTCAAACTACATTGGGACAACTACATTTTTCCCTTCAACGAGGTCACATTAGACTCCTGGATAAGGATGGTGAGTTATTCTGGAAAAAATCCCCACATCGGGTTTACTCCCCCAAATTGGGTTACATAGCACTTAATGTTGATATACTCCAGAGGGAGTCATGCTGGTGGTGGAGAGGTCTCTGGAAGCTCAAAGCCCCATTGAAAACAAAGATCTTCATGTGGTCTACGTTAGTAAACAAATTTTCGACCTAGGACAAGATGAGGAATCATCAGATCGAAGGGCTAGGCTGGTGCTCTCTTTGTAAAGGGGAAATTGAAACTATAGATCACATCCCCATCTTCTACCCTTTCACTTTAAAAGTGTGGGGTGAAGTTTCTCTGCTCTTGAGCCAACATTGTGGGTGGAATGGGCCAACATTAGAATCCACCTAGGAAAATTGGATGCAAAATCCTACTCACAAGAACTTGAAAGCCCTACCTCTCTTAATAAGCTGGGGAGTTTGGCTTGCCAGGAACTCGACAATTTTCCAAGATAAGGCCTCAGTAGCCAAATTAGTGGTTGCGAAAATTCTCTCAATTCTCGAACACTTTCCCCACGAAAAGAATACACAAGGCATCTGAGCATCTCAGCCCGCTCC
>ML778748.1:700537-713733 GCA_009831015.1 Picea engelmannii
CAAATCATTATATGCATTATAATAAAAATATTTAAATAAAATTACAAATTCTTATATGCATTATAATAATAAAAAAATTAAATAAAATTATAAAAATTAATGACTTCAAGCTAATTTAAAATACAACATATTTCATACAATATCAATGTTACATGTGTATACAATCATATACACACAAACACTACATAACACAACACATTACAATACAATTGTACATAACACAACATCACATAACAAAACAAAGATATATTAATGTAAAATTTGTCTTTATATCCATTTTAAAAGTTGATCTTTATTAAATATCAAATTTTAAATTATAAATTTAGAATTTCTTTTTTTATCAAGTACCAAATTTTAATGTAAAGATGAGAATAAGATCAATTTTACATATAACTTAGTTAAAAAAAAAAAACAAATGTACTTTATTTTTTTTCCATTTATAAAAGATAACATTAATAGTAAGATGATTGTATATAAATTAATTAAATAGATTATAAATGGAAAACCATAAACAATATACCATTTGAATTTGAATATTAATTTTTGGATTTTTATTATAAAATTATTATTGTCTAAACATTTTTTTTTCAAGTTATTTAAGAACACAACAAAATTTAAAAAATTTCCATTTGTAAAAGATACCATTTATATTAAAATGATTTTATATAAATTAATTAAATAGATTATAAATTGAAAACCATAAGTACAATACTATTTAAATTTGAATATTAATTTTTGTATTTTTATTATAAAATTATTATTTCTAGACATTTTTTTTTAAGTTGTTTAAGAACTAAACAAAATTTTAAAAATTACTTTTAAATACCATTTTATCATAAAATTGTTATTTGCAAAAAGAAATTAAATAAATAAAATTAACAATAAAATTTAAATTTAAAGAACTAAAAACACTCAATAACCAATGCATAAACAAGGGAGAGACACCCTCCAAGATAGCTTTGGCCATAGCTATTCTTGAAGGCTATGAGAAGGGGGCAAAGCCCTTTCTCTGAAAAAAAGGTCTGATTTTATTAATGTATAGTTGTTGAGAGTGTACATCAAAAAATAATAGTATAATTTACAATTACAAAAATGTAATTCCATCTTCATGAATTATTTCAGGATCAAAAGACTTCATCTACCTTCTCATATACATGAATCCTTATCAAGCACTCTCCAACTACCTTTTCATATATGATTCTTAGTCAAGTATGTGACTCTTTATCAAAGTACTCTCAACTACCTTTTCATATATGATTCTTCTTCCAAGTATGTGACTCTTTATCAAAGCACTTTCCATCTACTTTTCAAAGAACTCTCCATCCTACCTGTTTCACATTATAAAAGATTAAATTTATAATAACAATTTTATTTTTAAATAGTAAATAACAAAAAGATTAACTAAAATATATTTTCATATCTAATGATAATATAACTTACAATTGCAAAATGTAATTACATCTTCATAAATTACTCTGTGCTGCAACAAACTCTCTAGCCTTCTCATATGACTTCTTGTCAAAGCACTCTCCATCTACCTTTTCATATATGACTTTTCTTTTCATATATGATTCTTCTGAAAAGTATATAACTCCTTGTCAAAGCACCTTTTCATATTTTAAATTCTTTGTCAAAACACACTCCATCTACCTATTTCACATTATAAAAAAATAAAAATTTTAATAACAATTTTATTTTTAAATAATAAATAACAAATATTTTTTTATCTAAAATAGCTTTTCACATCTAATCTAATCCAAAATAAATAATTATTATATATTAAATATAAATCAATCCATTGTAATTTACACCAAACATCCCACATTAAATGAATAATAAATTGCAAAGATATATTAAATCACCGAATTAGTTCTTGTTTCCAAAACATTTTACGCTTAGGGTTCCTTGCGCGTTTGTAAAAACATTCTACGCTTATTACAGACATTCACGATGTCTACTGTTCCCCGACCCCACGCTCGTTGAGAGTTTCTCAATTGAATCTACCAACAGAGAAAGAGGAAGCTCCCATTCAACTGGCAGCCCCTTGCTAAGGAGTCTCAACTGCCGGGCGCGGATTCAACAATGAATCCGGGCGCGGATTTGTATTTCGAAAGTTTTGTTTACAGCCGGGTTTGCCCACAGAGCAAGGAGTTAGACAATCTGGTTTTACATTACAATGGAAAACACTTGGACGGATTGAGAGATATCCATTTTTAGCCTGTAGGAAGAAATCTACATTTGAGAAGTAAACAATAGAATATATATAAATTTTAGAATAGGTAAAGAAGAAACATTGGAGGATCAGTTTTAGAATAGATAAAGAATATCAGTTTTAGCATTGATAAAGAGAATCAGTTTTAGAATAGGTAAAGAATATCAGTCAAGTAGACCAGAGTTCGTTTGTTTTCGGATTATCAAAAATTTAAGTTTTTAGCAAAGGCCGGAAGTATTAGTTTTTCTGATGTGAAAAATAAAATAGAATATAAGTTTTTTTTGGTAGAAAATAAATACAAATTAGTTGAATTTTATTTCATCCGATTAGGCTTCAGACTGTTTTATCCCAGTACTCATTTATTACACTGTAACAAACATTATCCAAAAATAAACTCCCATTGAACTTTGATCAACATTGAAAAGAACAAAAACTTGGAAACTCAAAAAATTCTATCCAAAACTAAAACCATTTATTACACACACTATCCAAAAATAAAATCCCATTGAACTTTGATCAACATTGAAAAGAAAAAACCTGGAAACTCAAAAAATCCTATTCAAAAATAAAACCCTAAAACCCTATTGAAGATGAACAGTGCCAAAAGAAATAAAACCCTATAAAAACCCCAAAACATTGAATGACCACAAGCATCAAAGATTATTTCCAAACATTTCCATAGAATATTTAACTTTCACAAACAATATCAAAAAATAAAGCTCTAAAAATCCCAAGGTCAATGACATACCAAACCATTAGAAACTCTTACATGGAATTAGACTAAGTGCCAAAAATAAAACCATAGAAAAACCAAAAACATTAAATGACCACGCAAAGCATCCAAGAGTATTAGTTCCCTGATCTGAAAAATAGAATATCAATTTCTCCTATATACAATAAATAGAAATTAGTTGAATCTAATTGAATCCTTTAGTTCAATGGATTTAGGTTTGAGACTATCCCAATACCCATTTATTACACTCGAACAAATACTACCAAAAAAGATCTCATTGAAATTTAATAGATCTGAGCTTTAAACAATTTGATGCTTATTTAAAACTAAAACCTATTGAAAATAAACATGTAAAAAAATAAAACCCTTAAAAAACCAGAGATATTGAACTTTGACCAACAATATAAAAAATAAATCTCTATAAATCTCAATATCTATAAATCCCAAGGAGAATGACTCACCAAAATCCTCCAACATACAAAAAAAAAATACGAATTGGAATTAAATAAAATTGGACTACAAATACGAAATGAAATTAAATAAAATTAGAATACAAATACTAAATGGAATTAAATAAAATTGATTGTAATACAAATACTAATTGGAGTTAAAGAGAAAATAAAAAAAAATCTAAACCCTTACATGGAATTGGATTACAAGGGATAGAAAAAACTATAACACAAATGCATTTAAACCCTGGTTTTCTTTTAATACTTAATAAATATGATATGAAGGAAGTCAAAATTTAAAAGTTTACATGTAATTGCAAAAATAGGTAGTATCTACATTTTCTACACTTATAGCTCTTGTAGCTCTGCTTCTGCACTCCTATTTTCTACACTTATAGTTCTTGTAGCTCTGCTTCTACACAAAACACAAAACACGACATTATTAGAACAAAATAATGATACATAAAACATAACAGAAAAATATAATAAATATTCCAATAACTAAATAACTACATAGCTAGCTATGAAATAGTCAATTACAGTGTCATTTAAAAGTTTTAATAAAAAAAATGTAACAGTACAGACCTTCTCATCTGTATTCTCCCATCTTATCTTATGTTCTCCGTAATATCACCCTGTCTCTACACCGCATCCAAATTCTCGAACCCAACCAACCTCTCGAACCCACTCAACCAGAGTCAATCCAATCTCTCAAACCCACCCAACCAATCAGAGCCAAAACAATCTTTCGAAACCAACCAACGAGAGCCAAAAACAAATGAAATGAAATAAAATCAACCAGAACAACAAAAAAAAACAAATGAAATGAATTAAGAAGAAAAAATAAATCATAGACAAAAAGCATGGCCATGCTCCAAGTAATAAAAAAAAAAATGCAAACCCTGTCTGTTCTGCTTCTCCTGCTCTACTTTTCCAAATTCTCCAATCTTCTACTGCGAGCCGGCCTCACAAATCCCTCATATCCCTTGCCATGCCACCACTACTGTATGATAGACTCACTCGATTCTACAATATTCTTCTTCGAGACTCACTACAAAGGCCAATTCTCCTTTGCCAAATGCCTATGCTCTTTCTAGACTCACTACAAGGAAACAAAGGCAGATTCTCCCTGCCAAACTCTCAAATGTGTTTGGTCTTTCCATTTTTCGTCTAAATTCAATGATGATACCGGATTTCATCGAACGTTTAAGTGTTTTGAATTTTCAAATCCACTCAAGATCACGCTACCCAACGTGGCCATTGAGATTATTAAATTTTGAAATCATTGTATAGACTGGCATCGTACCATTATCCGCGTTGAAACTGTGGTTGTCGGAAAGATCGTAGAATCCGGTAGAATAGCGTTGCAAAAGCGATATTTCTAGCATTCTGGCATCCCGTTTGTAAAAAATGGGATGTCTTCTCATGCTTTACCGGTGATATATATAAAGAAAAATATATATAATTTTATATATTATTAAAAGCATTTTTTTTTGGTATTTTTTATTAAAACATTTTTTTTTAGTATTTATTAAAAAATATGTTAATTGACCGGGGAAGGGAGATGTGGATAGAGTGGCACCTCCTTTGCATAGTCCTCCAAACAAATGCTCAGGGAGGGACCCATCCAAGTAGCACTGAGCTTTAGAGTAGTTATGATTATGCTCCAAACCTATTGTGTAAGAGTACAGTCAATAAAAAGATGTGTTACAAATTTAGAGTCCAAACGACAGAGGTGGAAAAAGTTTGTTCCTTCCCATCCACGATGTTGCAGGTTGTCCCATGTCAGAATTTTGTTTGTTGCTGCTAACCAAGTGAAAAGTTTGATTTTTGATTGGATATTCGAGTGCCAAAAATTCTTCCTCCAACGAGTACACTTCTGGTTCCAGATGGTTGAGGCTAAAGCCTCATAAATATTGTTAGCAGTATTTTTTTCAGACCTATATCCCCCATTCCAAAGCAGCTCATCGGAATGGTCCATAAGTTGAATCCCCGCTCCATGAAGTGCCCTACTGAATCGTTGCCATTATGTTTCCATATTCCCCGAAAGGCCAATGTCTGTGCAATCCTTCCACTATGTGAAGAGTGTCCCTAGAACTGTGGGTCCCTTGGCCTGGAAGAGGTAGAAGATATGTTGTTGGTGTAATACAGTCAGCATCTCCCGAGACAGGTAAGTTGTAGACCCCAACCCCAAAATTGTGTCTCGGCCCACATGTATAGAGTGGCCCGACCTAGGTTTCCAACAAAGCCCATGTTGGATAATATGCAAGGATTTTAGAAGCGATTTCCAAATATGGGAAATGTTAGGTGGGTTGGAACATGTTTGTCTAAGACAAGATGAAACTGAACTATGTGGAATATATTTCCCAATAATAACCCAGTGCCAGATCCCATCTTTCGTCGGCACTCTCCAGAGCTTTGTTAGAAAGGAAAATGTTTCTCAAGCCCCAACCACCTACAGGTTTTGGTTTAGCAATAGAGTCCTAACTGCAGAGATCTAAGTGCTTTTTGTCGCTACCTCCCAACCATAGAAACATGAAGATCAACTGTCAAATATTGTTAAGTATAGTTACTAGAATAACATCCAGCACCATCTTGTAAACTGCTTGGATTTCCAAGATGGATTTTATTAGTACAAGTCACCCCTCAAGTGAAAGCCACATATTGCACCATAGCCCAATTTTTGTTTCAAAATTAATAGGTAACCACATCCAATCCATCTCTTTATATCTATCTGGTTTGAGGAAAACTCCGAGATATCTCAAGCCAATAGAGTTCTCAATGAAGTTGTATGAGAAGATGGCTTTGTAGGATTCTAAGTCCACCTCTCAAATGCTAGAATAGTGAAAGGTAGAGGTAGATTTTTTCATGTTGATTTGAAGCCCCAATGCTAGACAAAAGGTTTTGAGAATGGAGTTTATCTCCTTCCATTCCTTTAAGTTAGCTCTAGTCATTAGAAGAATACCATCCATGAAAAAAATGTGAAGGATCTTAACTAATCTTGATACTTTGATTCTGGTTAGTCTCCTTTCGTGCTGATTGTTTTTTAGAAGAATGTTTAAACCTTCCATTTCCAAAATGAACAATAAGGGAGAGAGTGGGAAACCCTGCCTCATACCTCTTTCATTATGGAAGAAAGGGGTTGCCTCCCCATTTACCAGGATCTCTATAGAAGCACTGGAGACGCAACCCATAATCCACTTTGTGAAATGAGTACCAAAACCAAATTGTCAGAGAATTAATCTCAGGTAGTCCCAATTAAAACAATCGAAAGGTTTTTTGAGATCTTTAAAATGAGCGCCTGTAACATTTTCAGTTTAATGTTGTGGAGAAATTATGCAGTACCAATGGCATCGAGAATCTGTCACCCTTGAAGGAAACCCAACTGTTCTCCAGATAAAATTCTAGATAGGAAAGGTTTGATCCTATTATCTAGGATTTTTGTAATAATCTTATAACAAAGGTTGCATAAAGATAAAGATCTATAGTATCCAAGGGTAATCAAATTGTTATCTTTTGGAATAGGAGTCGAGAATGTTGACTTTATAGCTTGGTTTACCTCGCCTCTGTTCTTGGAATCTTCAACCAAGTCTCGCAGATCATCACCTATAAGCTTGAAGAAGTGTAGATAGAACTCCATTGTCCATTCGTCGGGACCAGGGCTTCTATCCCTTCTGAATGAATTAAGAACATTCTAGATCTCCTCTTTAGTACAGGTTTTGGATAGTTGTGCATCTTCCTCCTCACTAACAAGTCTAGGAAAATGGTCGGTGATGGCAACTTGGTCAATATAATTTGTAAGCCTCGAATCACTGTAAGAGATTTTCAAATAAAGATGGGCATCTGTAATAAGGTTTTCTTATCTCAACATAATTACATCATCATCTGAGTTTAATTCCCAAATATGTTTGTGATTTCTTATGTAGCTAGCAAAATGGTGAAAAAAATTAGTATTTTGATCCCCTCACTTTATCGAGGTTTCCCTGCTCCTCTGTCGCCAAAGTTATTCTTCATCCAGTAAAAGTTTGTTCATCTCTTACTCTAAAGACCTTAAGGTATGGTCCTATTCTGGCATCCTAGTCCCTGATGAGTAATCCAGGATCAAAGTCTGAATGCCTTCTTCCAGCTGTGTTAATCTATAATATCTTTTAATTCTTTGTGGAGTAGCCCAACTTTTAACCTTTTGTTTCAAGTATTTCAATTTCCACGCTAACCATCTCTGTAAGTCTAGTTCTTGGAGGAAGTTCTGGTCGGTCCAGACCTTAGTGACTAACTGCAAAAATTATGGATCCTGAAGCCACATCGTAAGGGTAAGTCAGTCGATGAATATAAGTGTCAAGCTCCAGGAAGAAAGGGGAATTATACGAGAGAAAGGGGTATTCTACCCAGGATCTGTACCTTCTCGAGTGTTGTAGGAGATCTTCAAAAATGAAAACATGATCCAACTGCTTTGAGATGCTCTCCATACCCACTCTATCATTCCTCTAAGTAGGAACTGTAATAGTCGGGAGTATATCCACTAGTTTATTTCGAAGGAAGATCGCACTTAACTGTGCAGTCGCCTGGTCTTTTAATGCTGTATCCCCCCACACCTCATCTGCAGATAGTGTGAAGTTAAAGTCCCCCACAATAATAATGTTTGTTCCAGCTAGATAGCTAAGAGAGGATAATTTATCCCAGAAAGTGATCTTATCTGTGCAGGGGCCATACACATTGAGTAGAGAAAGTTGTCTCTTGTTTTCACAATAGGTACATGTCAGCAAAATACCGCCACCACTTAAGAAAGGTTCCAGGTCAAATTTTGTGGGTTCCCAAGCCACCAGTAAACCTCCCGATTTTTCAACTGATCTTACAAAACTGACAAACCATTGGGGTCTTAAGCTACTGACGAAAGCCCAAGATTGTTGCTCGTCGACTAGATTTTCTTGTAGGAAAATGATGTCGGGTAGAGTTATGTCAATAAGATGCCTCAAGGAAGCCTTATTAAGGGTGCCTTCCACCCCTTTGATGTTAAGCGAAAGAAGAATCATGATCTTGACCTAGCCAGGTCTTTGATGCCTCTAAGCACCCCAAGATCATAAGTGTCAAAAGTAGAAGTGATCGGGAGAGTAGTAGAATAGCTAGCTTTTTTCTGTGCACTGCAAGTTTTGATAGGTGAGCAGTCGGCCAGCCCCAATCCCCACGACCAGGAGAAGTATTTCCTAGAAGCATCGCCATATTTATCACATAGGGATGAAGAGGAGGATGCAAAGTTATCTCTGAGGATAAGATACCTTCCTTTAAAGGTGGGAAGGGGCACAGGTAGCAACATATCTTTAAAAGTAGGAACCAAAGTATGCATAATGTTACCCAATGTAGTAGCACCAGGAGTAGAGCTCCTAGTGTCAGATGGAACATCCCTAACTAAAACAAAGTCAACAGAGGGTAGTCTTGTTGCATAGGAGGTAAGGCTTGTAGATAGAGGGTCCCCACAGGAAGCCAATGGGGGGACCCTATAGTCTCGGGGAGAAGACAACGGCGGTGAAGGTTGTAAAGTCTGAGTTCCCACCTGATCTAGGGTAGGAGAAATAATAGTTGGAAGAGGTACTAGAGAAAGTTCGATCGAAGTACCCCGAGTAGTCCCCAGCCCCAGAGTATCAGATGAGTCTAAGGAATATCGTTCCCAAGAATATAGAGAGAAGTAAAAGGAAGGACAAAGAAGCTTGAGCTCAAAATAATTATCCCCCATTGCCTCGTCAACCATAGTTTCTTGTAGGAAAATGAAGTCGGGTAGAGTTTTGTCAATAAGTCACCTCAAGGAATCCTTCTTAAGGGTGTCTCCCACCCCTCTAATGTTAAGTGAAAGAAGAATCATGATATTGACCTGGCCATGGATTTGATGCCTCTAAGAACCCCAAGATTAGAAGTGTGAGAAGTAGAAGTGATCCAGGTGGATATTTGTGGCCACCCACCTATTCCACTTGGACCCCCACCATTGCTTCTTTCAGTTTTTTAGTTTTCGCACAGTTTACTATTTTTAGCAGTTTTTCGGGTCCTGAACTTCTGGATCCGTTTTGAGGCCCTAAACAATGTTTTTTGGGGTATGTTGCATGATGAAATTTTGTCATAAATGTTGTAGTACTCGAATAGATATTTCCAATGGGCTATCATACGCCTAAAACGAAGATCGTATGCAAAAGTTACGACCCCGGGAAGTTGATGTACCAACTTACCCAAACAGGGCCCACATGACTTTTGGCGCTTCATCTCCGAGGGTTAGGTTTTTGGATGTCTAGGACTTTTGGCATTCCCGTTTATTGTAAAAGGGCCTTCAGAGATTCATTGTAATCATCTTCTCATGGATGTGAGTAGAGGCCACATCTCTTCTCAGAGATAAGCTACAGTGCCCTAGCTAGTTTATTTCCATTCTGTTTGTAAGCATATTTCAATCATTTGTTATTAATGAAATGAAGTCTTTTTCTGTTGCATCTCTATGTTTATGTGTATTTATGTATTTCATTGTGTTCCTACATAAATCCGGATCAGTGGTATCAGAGAGGTCTTCTCATTCTCGATCCTTCTTTGCATGTCCCCAACGAGATCGGGGTATAAGGAGTTGGGGCTCGATCTGGTTGAACCTTTGCAAGATCAGACTTGCAAACCATGACGACTGCCCATGGTGGAAGAAAAGAAAGATGAGGGAGCAGGATATCCTATCAAAATGTTTCTCGAGGAGGCCCTCGAGAAGCAAAGGAACGCGATGATGGACAACTTTGCCCAGATTCTTCAACGGATTTCGACTGGCAGTGCATCGACATCCAGCAGCCACTCTGGAGGTGTCACTCCTTTTAAGGTACAAGTAAACTTTGACATTCCCATATTTGATGGCCAAATAGATGCAGATGTCGTAGATAGATGGTTGAATCTGTTAGAAGGATATTTCTTGGTTCATGACTTTTTCGACTGAGAAAAGATTATTTTCGCACTCCTCAAAGCCGCCCCCCATGTCAAGGACTGGTGGGAAACCTACTCGGAGCAAGAGGGTGATGGAGAACCCTCTTTTTTCTCAGTCGCACCCACTTGGAATTCTTTCCGAGATTGCATCAAGGAACAATATTATCCCCTGGGGAGCTATGAGGACAAATACATACAATGGACTACATTGTGGCAGCAAAGGGACCAAGATGTGCATGAGATGACAAATGTGTTTGATACCCTACACACAAAGTTGGGTATCAAAGATTCAGAGAAACATTTGGTGTTAAAGTACCACATTTGTCTGCACAGATACATTCAGGAGGAAATGGAGTTCCTCAACATCTCCTCACTTGGTGTGGCATACCGATATGCTGCCAAGATTGAGCATAATTTCAAACAGAAGAAGCAAGACTTTGGGTCTGCAAATCAGAAGCACGGGAAAGGTACTCCCAAACCGAAAAACAAAATACCAAGCCAAGGCGGGGTAGCCCAGGACAACCTGCCAAAGCCAAAAGCAAATAACAACACCATGAAGCCAAAAAAGGACACGGGGAAGTGGTGTGAGTTCCATCAGAGCTCCACTCACAACACAAGTGAGTGTCGGGCCAAGCAGTCACTGGTAGCCAAGTTGAAGGCTTCTGAATCGGATGCATGCTCCAACTCTGAATTAGAACCTGACAGGGGGAAGGACAGGGGGAAGCATATTATCGATGCGAAGCTGAACGCCATTGTTTCCACCACAAATATCCAGAAGGAGGAACCAGAAGATCCAGAGGAGGCAGAGCGTCTCTTCCATTCCAAGATGTGGGTAAAGGGTTCCCTGTTGCAGTTCATTGTCGACAGCGGGAGCCGGAAGAACCTCATCTCGGTAGAGGTTGTGAAGCGGTTGGGCTTGCCGACCATGACACACCCACAAACATACACCATCAGGTGGTTGCACCAAGGACGGGACCTCCGCGTCAGTTGACAATGTCGCCTTCCCTATAGCATCAAGCCCTTCACAAATGAGGTATTATGTGACATTGCTCCTCTTGATGTTTCTGATGTATTATTAGGCCAACCGTACTTGTGGACGAGACATGATGTGTATGAGTCCATGCCTCATGCTATTATTATCACTTTGGGCAATAAGTTGTACAGGATACTGGAGATGGCACTGCCTACCACCATCTCTTTGGTTACTAAAAAACAATGCAGTAAGCTCATTTCCAAAACCAGGAAATTTATTTTCCTAATGATCCACCCTTAGGGAAAGAGGAAGACTGTGGCCATGACCTCCAAACAAGGCCCCAATGCACGAAAACAACAGATGGATAAGGTTGTGGAGGAGTACAAGGACATCTTCACCTCCCCCGCAGGGGTGCCTCTACACTGCCAGGTCAAGCACCCCATCGATATGACCCCAGGTGCACCGCTACCCAATGGACCCATCTACCAGTTCTCTATCCTGGAGAATGAAGAAATCAAGAGGCAGATTCATGAGTTGTTGCAGAAAGGTCACATCCAGCTGAGTTCATCGCCCTGTGGGAGCCCGATCGTATTGGTGCAAAAGAAGGATGGGACTTGGAGACTCTGCATTGACTACCGGGCACTAAACAAGATCACTGTTCGGAATAGGTACCTGGTCCCATGGATTGATGACCTTTTGGACCAACACAATGGGGAAAAATATTTCAGCAAGATCGACTTGAAGTTTGGGTATCACCAGGTACCAATCGAACCTTCTAATGTGTGGAAGACTACATTCAAATCCAAGGAGGGCCTTTTTCGAATGGTTGGTCATGCCTTTCGGGTTAACGAATTCCCCTGCAACCTTCATGAGGCTAATGGAAGACATCATGCGACCATTCACCAACTCATTTGTAGTGGTGTACTTGGATGACATTCTGATCTTTAGCCAGTCTTGGGAAGAGAACCTCCACCATATCCGATAGGTCCTCCAAACACTGCGGAAACACAAGTTGTGTGCCAATTTGGAGAAATGCACTTTTGGCATAACCCGGGTTCACTATCTGGGATACATTATTGATGAGCAGGGGGTGCATGTGGATCCAACGAAGATCCAAGTCATTCGGGATTGGCTATCCCCAGCCACCCTAACAGAGCTCCGCAGCTTTTTAGGTCTTTCCAATTTCTACCGCAGGTTTGTGTTGGGATTCTCTCATATCACTTGGCCCTTGAGTCAAGTCACAAAGGGAGGAGCTAAAGCAAAATTATTTTGGTCTGAATCTCAACAGAAGGCATTCGGGGAGTTGAAACATCACCTCTTCTCTGCACCAGTTCTCACACTACTAGACTTGCAACAACCATTTGAGATTGAGACAGATGCCTCTGACTATGCTATTGGGGCATTCCTTACTCAACATGGGCATCTAGTGGCATATCACAGTGAGACACTTTCTGACACAGTCCGGAAGTATCCCACTTATGACAAAGAAATGTATTCCATTATGCAACCTTGTTGGAAATGGAAGCATTACATTTTGGGAAAGGAAATGGTCATCCACACATACCACCGACCCTTGCAGTTCATACAGACACAAGGGAAGTTGCAGAACGATCACCATCAGAAGTGGTCCACATACCTGCAACAGTTTCATTTGAACATTAATTACAAAAAAGGCAGCACCAATAATGTTGCATGATTCCTCAGTCGACCACCCATCATGGCGCTAACCACTGTTCTCAACTCTTGTGGGCAGGAGACTTCTGATTGGCCGCTTCTCTACACAAGTGATCCAGAATTTGGCCACACATACAATACACTCTTGGAGGGTAAGCAAGTTCCCAATTTTCACCTCCAGGATGCCCTGCTTTGTCACTTGGGACACCTTTGTGTTCCTTC
>ML778748.1:726012-793851 GCA_009831015.1 Picea engelmannii
CTTTTTCTCAAATTAAATTATTATTATTTTTTAATTTACAAACCATAAAAAAAATTCAACAAGAGTGTACAGAACTCTAAATTTTAAATGTAACAATCATAAAATATTATATTTCATTTACTAGTCACAGTTTTCAAGAGACACCAATCTATCTTCTTTTTGAACATCAACTCAAGGAGATACCAATCCCATGTTTTCCAAGAATCAACTTGAGAAAGCGCCAACTCCTTGTAGATCAAGCTCCAACCTATAAAGGACTCTGACCCTCTTGTTTTCAAGAACAAACTTGAGGAAGTCGTAACTCCATGTTTACGTCTTCAACATGTAGAGGAATTCAATCCTCCCTTGCTTTTCCCTTTCACCCTCACTGGATGTGTATGTTTTAGGTTTAATATACTTCCTTGGACTTTTCTTTTGTTTTTTATCTTCTAGATCTTCTAAATTGGTACTTTTAATAGAATTATATGACAATGTTCACTCACTAATATATATTATTATGTATTCATACTCATTTATCAATGTGCATGAGAGTTGCCAATATGACAAAGATCATTCTTCCACCAACTCTACTTGAGATTATAGTGGTAAGTCATCTATGGTGGGTAGGACCTGCTTTTCAGTTTCTTGATCGAACCCAAAAGGCTTGTAAAGTTTCAGATTCTCCACATTCACTACTAAGTAAATGTGCATATATGGGGGTAGACTAAGTCTGTAGGAATTATCATCCACCTTATCTGATAATTCAAAAGGGCCACACCATGGAGATTGATCTTATTACCAGAACCTTGTAGTCTTTCCTTGTTCAGTTGTAACCAAACTCTATTGCCCACTATGAATGATTTCTCTATTATGTGCTAATCATGTCAAGCCTTTGGTATGTCTAATAGTTTCAAGGAGTCAAGAGATATGATCAAAATGTTTTGACCCCAAAAAATTTCATTTGATGCTTCAAAATGGCTTTGGAAGGTTTTGGACCCCAAATCTCCAAATTGAGCCCTCCCATTGAAATGGACCTTACAAGTCAATGCCTCCAATTTTCCACCCAAACATTACTAAGATAGATGAAAAATTATATGTTTATCCATTTTGGATCATACCTCCCCATTTAGGGAGGATTTTTGTCCCCAAAATGTTTTGTTTAATGAGGTGAGAAAATTTTCCTCTATATTCTCCCTATCTTACCATTTTTTCTTGCCTAGAAGTTGTCCTTTAAACCGAATCTTCCAAATTTCATGTTTCCCTTGTCTAGTAGTTGTGGGCTTCTTCTACAGAATTATATATTCCACCAACTCTTCCTAATATTCTAGTGTTAATTCCTCTATGGTAGGTAGGACCTATTCTTCAGTTTCTTGATCCAAAATGGAAGGCTTGTAGAGATTCAAATTATTCACATTCACTACTATGTAAATGAGCATATATGGGGGTAGACTAAGTCTGTAGGAATTATCATCTACCTTATCCAATACTTAGAAAGGGATATACCATGGAGCCTTGATATTCTTACCACGACTCTGTAGTCTTTCCTTGTTCAATTTTCCACTTTGAATGATTTCTCTATTATGTGATAGTTATGTCAAGCCTTGTCATTTTCCCATGACTTCTTTAGCATATATTGTACTTCAAATGGATCTACCTAATAGTTTCAAAAAACTTATTTTCTTTCAATGATTCTATTGTGATGTCTTCCCTCACTCCTCCTTGTTGTCCATAAACAACATCCAAGGGAGAAGGTGGAAAATACCCAAACAAAGTTTCAAAATGGTACTTACCAGTAGAAGTATGGATTTCTCTATTATAAGAGTGTTGAATGTATATTAGATTTTGATCCCAGGTCTTTGAATGCTTTTGATTGTAATCCCTCCAAAGTTGAATCAAAGTCCTGTTGACTAATGTTTACCCATATATTTGTGGATGTAATGTTTTAGATCTCTTCAACTTTGTATTCGTCTTCTCTCAAAGTGTAGTCTAAAAGGAATTAAGAAATATGGTATCCCTATCTAAGATGATGCTCCTTGGTATCTCAAAGTGCACCTAGACATGTTCAAAGAACATGTTTTTTTCTTCTTGTCCTTTGATGGTATTTTTATAAGGCATGAGAATTCACATCTTGTTGAACCTATAAAACACCACGATTAGATAGTCATGTCCCTTCCTGGTTGTTAGAAAACCACCCAAAAAACCCATGGAAATTATATCCCATGGTCAAGTGGGTACATGTAAGGGATGATATAACCTTGCTTTTTGTTACTAGGATTGTTGGTACAACAAAGGATGCATCCTCCAATATACCATGCTACATCTTATTACATTATGGGCCAATACACGCAACTTTGTAAGTTAGTAACCATTTTCCTAACACCAAAATGTCCTACAATCTTGGAGGTGTGAGATTTTCTAATAAGATGAAACATTTCACCTTTAGGGACACAAAGCTTGTCTAGATTGTAGAGAAACCCATTTTGGAGATGATAGTAAGCCTTATTGTCACCTTATTCTATACAAATTCGGACTTGTATCTGTTGAAACACCTCTTTAAAGTCCCCATCTTCTATGTATGCCTCTTTGTATGCATAATGGGTAAAAGTCTCCATGTGCATACGAGTTCCCAAAGTTATAACCTTGGATGTGGTTGGCCTTTAAATCATGTTCGTCAACTTATTATTGTTTCCCTTGTTATACTTGATGACTATATAATGGGATTTCAAATACTGCAATGGCTAGTTATAAGTGTGGATAATGGTTTCCTTGCCCATCAAATAGTGCTTCCACTTCTTAACAACTTGAACCAAGGAATATAGTTACTTATCATGTGTAGGGTAGTTCAAACTCCCCCATGAAACATCTCATAATGATATCACAATGGAGTACCTTTGTGCATCAAAACTACTCCAATAGTGTACCCACTTGCATTTGTCTCCACTTAGAAAGGATTTTACAAGTTAGGTAATGCAAGAACTGGTGCTAAAATAATATTTTGTTTTATCTCTTCAAAAGATGTCTATTGATTCTTTCCCCACTGGAAACTCTCATCATTTTTTTTATGGTGTGGAGTGATGCAACTACCACTGAAAAGGATACTATGAATTGTTTTAGGTACTGTGTTTCCCCAACAAAGATCCTAACTTTAGTGACATTAGTAGGAATTGGCAATTCCATGATTTCCTCCATCTTTGCAAGGTCTATCTTAAGTTCCCCTCCACCAATCACATATTCCAAATACACCAAGCACTACTGAGGAAACTCACATTTCTTGAGGTTAACCCACTTCCAATGGTTTTTCAAAGTCTCTAACACCTCCATGAGATGTGATATGTGCTCATACCATGTAGATCTATAAACCAATAAGTCATCCAAATACACTATTACAAATGAATATAAATAGGGACACAATACATCATTCATACATCACATAAATGCAGTTGGTGCATTACATAAACCAAAAGGCATGACCAACCATTCATATAAACCTTGCCTTGTCTTGAAGGTGGTCTTCCAGGTATCTTCTTCTTTAACACGTAGCCAATGGTATATCGATTTGAGGTCCAACTTGGTGAATTAATTGGCATGTTGCAACTGATCTAATAATTCATTAATCCTGGGAAGAGGGTATTGATTCTTGAGTGTGATATTTTTCAAAGCTCTCTAGTGGATACTCATTTTCCAAGTCCCATCCTACTTGGATACTATGATGATAGGTGACCCACAAGGTCTGGTGCTTAGTCGAATAACTCCTTGCTCCAACAATTTGTGCAACTATTTCTTCACTTTGTTTGCATCCAAAACAGTTTGTCTGTGCAATCCAACATTTGGTAATGGGGTGTAAGGAAACATATATATCTTATGATCCACTTCCCTCAGAGGTGGTATCCCTTTAGGCTCCTGGAGCACTCCCTTGTATGCCTACAAAAACTCTTCCAACTATTGTTTATGCTTTTTGGTACATCCATCCAAGGATGCCTTTATTCTTATTGATTCCTCCCTTGGACGATTCTCTCTTAAGAAAATAAATACATACTTATTTTTATAATTTATCAACTTTTTCGCTTGGTTAGCACTTCCTAGAGATATCTTTGACTTTTCTATGTGTGTGTTTATGGTGTAATAATTTCCATCCTTGATCAAGTAGTATCGGTTTTCTTTCCACATGAATATAACATCCCTTATATACATGTAGGGGATTCCAAACACTACACCACACACATCAAGGGGTACTACATACAATTCCACTTCATCATTAAAATATGCACTTATAGAAAACTTGATCTTACATTATTTAGTGGCTTTGATATCTGCATCCTTATTCACCATCCCAATGGGTATGAGCTCGGATGATCATGAAATTCCAACCCAAGCTTGGTGACCAAATCATCTACTATGAATTTAGCTTGTGAGTCAGAATCAAATAGAGTATCTATTGAGGAAAAGATATGAAATGATCTTACTCAATCATTTTCAGACTTTACTTGGCTAAAGAAAAGTAGACGGGAATATCACCCTATGTTAATAGCCAACAAAAATAACATCCTATCTCACAAGTATTAATTACGAGTTCTTAGGCTAGTCTTTTATCAACAAAAAGCTTGTTGGAAATTCACTTTTTATGTAATTTTCAGAATATAACAATTGCTACAATAAATGTAAGAATAGAAGTAAGGACACCAGGATGATAATCAAGACAGTTCAGACATAAAGCAATCCTTTATTTCATTCCAATTCACCAAAGAGTCATTTTATTTACAAAATCTCATACAAAAATCTTGGACCAAAGTCTAACTTAGAAATCCTCGATGGAACATACAAAAGGACCTCTCACAGAAAATGAAAAATAAACTCTAAAATCTAGATCATCTTCCCACGGATTGTTTCCCATTCGACTCTGCACAATAGCCTTTATCAGTGATGAAAATTAATTCACAAACAGACAAGTCTATACAGACTATCAAATATAGATCAACACCTCTTAAAAACAAGTGTCTCAATGATTTGATTCAGCCCTGAATATTGTTGTATACAATAAGACCCTGCTATCATGAAAGAGAATTAGGTTGTGGTGAATATATGAATGAATGAAAACTAAACTATCTCAACATAAACTCAAAGAGAAAAACTTAGCATGTTTCTTCTTCTATCATCCTCTTGTTCCTCCCTTTCCTTATGCTTTTAACAAATTAGAATTGGTTGAAGTAGTTGAACCAACTCATTAGTTAAGTTAACTAAATACTCAACTAACTTTAGTTAGGGGGAAAAATCATAATCATAATAAGGGTCATAAATAAATAATAACTAGTAGGTGGGACCCCTTGTTACTCCCTTTAGTTCACAACAATCATAACATAACCATTAGTTAAGCAAAACACACCTCCTTGTGTCTTCCATCAATGTATTTACTTTTGGCAATTTTAGCTCATGAAATTGAAATTATTTCAAAAATAATGATCATATATCCAAAATAAAACATGATGTCTAAAGATCCCTGAAGTCAATTGTCATAAATCCATAGATAAATTAACAACTCATCAGCCATATTTCCCTGTCTGCGATGCAACCATTTTTTAATCCTTCTCTTTGATAGAAGCATAATAGGCCTTTGTTTTCAGCCTTTATTTGAATAGCTCACTCATGCATGACTGATTGATTAGTAACATTATTTTAATTAACCATACATGACAACTCTTTTAAAATATGAAGTGGAGTTTGGCTCAACAATATATCAAACTCATGCAATCCAATCCATACAAATTGTTTTACCATTTATCACTAAGCAGGGGGTGACAAAGGGTTCTGAGATATGTGAGGGGGTTGTATTGAGCGAAAATATGATATAGTGAGGGGGGAAAAAACATTGTCACTACTCAATGATAACAATAATAAACTGAAAATCAAACCAATAAAACATCACTGTGATCCACACTAGTCACTGTCAATTTCAACTGCCTTAACACCAACATTCTCTTTACTGTAATTAATCTCAGAACAGGGAGTGGAAAAATTAAATGGGAAGATGAAGGGATTTGTAATTTGAAGAAAATAAAAATCATGGAAAGGAAAAAAAATGATTATTGTTCATGAAATTAATTGAGTGGTCGATAAAACATTCTGCCAAAAAGGTGCATCAACCAACATTCATTTTGACCAAATAACAATTTATGTGCATTTAACTAGGTCTCTGTTCAAAATCAAATACCCAACACAATGTCACCACAAGACAATATGTATTCCACACAATTGGTAAGGGGTTATGTTCCTTTCATTTACTTTTCATTGCATTTCATAAAAAAATTCAAGTAGTACCCATTTCCAATCTGTAACCATTCAAAATCAACCACTGCCTATAATAAACAAATATACCCCAATTCATATTTACAAAATAACAATGAAGTCACAATATCATCGTCGTTGGGTTTGTTATTTGGATGCAATGAACTTCGTTAAATATTTAAGGACGGACACCCAAAAACAAGATCAAATTGCCAAAACCTGAATTGACTATGAAATCGACAATAGCCACCAACCACCACAAGATATGCGTCGAATAATTCAATCATGCATGTGTAAATCCATAACTATGCAATCCCAATCGAATGTGACTAAAACAAAACTAGGCCACCCAGCCAACCGATGAGGTGCTAATAGCAAGAATGTATCAAAAAATGATAGGGTTACAACCAATCGTGCTCAAGACTTTGTGGGTAACTCTGACTGTGAGCACCCAAGCCATCTATGTTATACATTGTGTGTAGCCAAAAAACCAAATGAGGCAACATCTCCATTCAACAAAAACAATACACGACCATTGCAATAACTCATCCATCATGTCGAGGCATTGATTAAATACAATATCATTGTGATCTTAATCATACTGTAATTGAATATATTGTGCAAACCCAGGTTTACACAGTCAAACAAATATAAATATGAAATGGAAAAATTATCTACAATGATCCATCTCAATAGTCATTCGGCCTCAAAGAAAAACACAAATACCACCCATTAATTCATTTGCGAAAACACCATGCACAGACACGATATGCGTGAGAAACGTCAAACCTTTGTAACCAATGGCAGCTAATCATCCAAACGATTCTCAGTGAAAATAGCTGAGATTTTGTATTAACCAAACAATTCACCATTGTTATATAAATCAATCACCCTAACAAGCTATGTCGATTATGCACACCCACGCATCAAATCGAATCAGGGAAGAGGCCTTCTTCATTAACAAAAATGAGTTATTATCATAAGGAGGGTGACTATACACTTTGAAAGTGCAATTTGGCAATGTAGGGTTTATCATCATTATCATAGAGGCAGTAACCAAATGTCAGACCATAAGGACTGCCATATGCCCAACTGGGTGAGTCTGTATCCAAAGTGGTTGACCATACATTCAATCCATAATACCCCATAAAAACTTGACAGGCCCAATAGTCTTCTTATGGAACCCCGTAATGGATGGTTAAGGGTTTTCTCGGTAGCCATCCCAAGAGGACTAGAGCTGACTTTTCATAATAGTGAAAACTTTGAGGCCAAAGGTGTACACCCAAAGAGTGTTATGCTTTGTTTGTGGACAGGAAACAATTCCAAGACAGGGGCCATAACATGAGGTGAGGCTTTAACTTGCCGTGGTAGTGTTATTTTCACACATGGTATAACCCTCGTGCCCTTCGATCAACAACTTCCACACAGAGGTGAAGACAGAGCAGAGTAAGAATAGGAAACTCACTTCGTGACCTCTAGTGGCGAAAACCACCAACTTCCGACATGTACAATGCATGGTGACACGAATGCTTCAGTCATTAAAGCCCATAAAAACCCATATACTAGATACAACAATGCGAAAGCGTGGAAAAAAAAACAACCAAGACCAAAGAGGATCTTCTAAGAAAAACAACAAGGATAACAAAGATCTCTTGTGACTTTTAACGCCCAGGATAACTAGTAATGCTATGAATTCAACACCATTTCCAAGAGAATCATCAATGTTTCATCACAAACACCACTACACAGTTGCAATACTTGAGGAAATCACAGTTGATATACTTGAGCCAAAATCCATTTCATAACTAGAGTAGATTCATGAAGGGCTAAAAAAAGAACATACCTACAATCAAATGTATTAAAACACAAGTTGGTCGAGCGGTTCCTCACTGTTGATAAATCAGAGCATAACCACAACAATAATGTTTGGGAGCTAACTTGACTAGGGAGAGACCCAATGGTAGGGGTAAGTCAATGTGTAGTAAATGCACATTACTTACCTACTGCAAGTTCATTCAATTTGTTAGTACGCGCCAGCTACTAATCATACCAATCATCCACCTTGAACCGACAACCTCTAATTTCCAAGAGTGCCACTCGTATCACATATCACCACCTCTAATATGTAGAAACACATACCAACCATTTTATATAAAATATTTACAACTCGTATGGTTATCCTATGTTATCTTGGATTTTCCACAACCCTTTTTAATGCACATAGTATAACATGTTAGCATATGACAATTTCTTCTTTTAGTTTCTTTTATTTCGTTATTACTAACATGTGTCTATTGCAGGTGTCACGAGAACAATCAGAAATGATAACCATGATAAATTCAGTATTACTTGATCTTGGAAAAGAAAGGGAGCCCTGTATAACATGCCTGATCCATTATCCAATAAAATGAGATATCGTCAACCATGAAAGTAGTATCGAGCAGTAACATAGAATCGCATAAATATTAGACTTGATATCCAGTCCACAAGGGGTCCCACCTACTAGTATTATTTATCTTTTTAAAATAATAGGCTTTAGAAACACTTTGCAGGCCAAACTTCATGGAAAATTTAATCGTCAACAAACTGGCGACTCCACGAGAATTTTTTTTTTCGACAGATTTAGAACTTACAACTCATGGTTTCACAGACCAAGAACAATAGGTCAAGAAAATGTAACCAAGAAGATTATGCAACAGGGGGAAGTGAGTGGATTTAATGGAAAGATGACCGGGAATTCGGGAATAACTTATGAAAAATGTTAAGTATGAGGGGTTTTACCACTGTATGCATAATCCATCGACCGAGATCTTCTCTTTAACCTTTAAGGAGGAAAATTTATAGATTTTCTGTTAAACTCTCAATAGATGAAGAAATGGCGAGAAGAAGTGGGAGATAACCAATTATTTATAAGACAATAGTGGAAATATATAACAATTTCAAGGGTCCTTCAAAGAAGACATCATAACAGTTGTGTAAGCTTGATTTTTATTGACTAACAATGCTTGCAGGAGTGTCACTGTGGAAAATATGATCCAACATATTATTCCCTACTGAAACTAAAAGATGACCAAATACAAAGACCAACAGAATAAAATTGCAAAAGATTTAAAAAAAAAAAGTGACATAAAGGTAAAAGCAGTAGGAAATGCTTAAAACAGACAACAACTATCGTAAGCAGAAAAAGAATGAAAACCTAAAACAGATCTAGAATACTAAAATAAAGGAAGTCCAGATAGCGTTAGATATTTTCAAGTTGGTTCCACGTAATGCTTTAAGTGAGAATCGTTAGTGTTGTAGGAAAACAATCACTCCTGCAAATATTTTAGAATGTAAGAATTTGTACCTAAGACAAAAGATATTTTGAAAGGGCCCAACCATAATTTATGGAATTTTGAATATATTCCCCTATCAGTGTGAGCTGAATCCCATAACAAAACCTTTTCATTGACTTTAAACTTGACAGTTTTGATACTCTTGTTGAAATATTTCTTAACAGTTTGCTAGCTCTTTTTCATATTATCTAAAGCAAACATCCTTTGTTCTTCCAAATATAGTAATGCATTTACCCTTTGTGAAACATCTAAAGAATTCAATTCTTCGATCTGTAGCATCAACCTTAAGGAAGAAATTTCAAGCTCAGTTTGCAAGAAGTATTCCTGACCGTAAACTAGTTGGAAAGGAGTAAAATTGATGCTTACTTTGGAGGTAGTTCAATCTGCCCATAGGGCATAAGTGAGGAGGGTGTACCACTGACGAGGCTTCTCTTCAATGATCATTTTGACGATTCTTACCAAATTTTTGTTAGTAAATTTGGCCTATCCATTTCCTTGGGGATAGTAAGCTAATGAGGTGAAATGTTTAACCCCCAATTTGGCTAGAAACCGAGTCATCTTAGCAGAAATTAAATAAGGACCATTTGATGTAATAATTTCCAATGGAAGACCAAATCTGGAAAAAATATTATTTTCAAGGAAATAAATCACTTGATCGTCTATGGAATTCTTAAGTGGGACAACTTCATCCCATTTTGTAAAATAGCTTGTGGTTGTTAGAATAAAAACTTGCCCAGCTGAAGAAGGAGGATTAACAAGACCAATGAAATCCAACCCCTGCTTTGAAAAGGGAAAATCTAGCAGGACAGGTTGTAATGGCATGGATGAAAGGCATTCTTTCCTAGAAATATTTTGGCATTTGTCACAAGACCTCGAAAAAACATAAGAGTCATGAAAGATGTAAGTCCAATAAAAACCTTTTCTAATAATATTGAAAGCAATGGTTTTTACAAAAAAATGACCTCCTACATGAATGACATAGATTGAAGAACCGTGAGCTTATCGCAATAATTTTTGTGCGTCTTCATTGTTTACACAACGAAGAAATACACCATCAACATGTCTTCAGAATAAAAAGTCTCATATAATGACATATCTTGCAGATTTGAGATGGATTCTTCTCCTTTGATGAGTGTCTAAGTTGTCTGGACATCTTTGGTTCTGTAAATAGTAAATCAAATTCTTGTACCAAGGATGTTCAGACACTAGGAGTATATGATCATCAAAGTAAAAGATGGCTTAAATAGAACTATCTTCTTCATCAATTTCTTCACCATTCTCGGCATGTTGAGCCAAATGAAGAGCTAGGTCATGTCCCTTGATAGTGGTAGAAGTCACGATATCCAAATCGTGCTTCTGGATTTGTTGGATTACTAAGAGGGGGGGTGAATCAGTAATAGAGCAATGTAATCCTTTGTAACCATATAATCCAAGGGTTATATCAATGTATCATTATCATCCAATAACTTCAGAGTAAATAAGCAATGAACAAATGAACAGTCATACATAGTACACCAATGTTTTACATGGAAACCCAAAGCGAGAGAAAACCATTGAATTATTTTTTGTATATGTCTTGAAGAATTACATTTAGTGGAAGCACCAAATTCTTTTGTTTTCTAGCTACGACTAGAAGGAGGATCCAACCCCCTATTTTCTCAGGCTACAACCCGAGGGAAGCTCCAACTCCTCAATTATCTGGCTACAACTAGAATGAGGCTACAACCCCCTATGTTCTTCGGCTACAACCAGAAGGTGGATAAAACCACATGTCCTTGCCCCATCCAACCGCCCTGACGTATAAGTATAATGATGGAACCATTGTCACACTGTCACTGTGATATATACTGCTCTAAACTTGTACCAATCAACCTGTACCAATAACATGAACCATGCATCAACCATGCATCAATATGTACTTCAACCTGTAATCAACATGTACCATAAACAAGTGCATCAATGATGCACCAACCTGTACCATAAACAAGTGCATCAACCATGCACCAACATGTACCTCAACCCGTACCATGAAAAAGTGCATCAACCATGCACCAAAACTGTACAAATAACTTGTCACAACAACTTTTCCAAACAACCTATCACAACAACTTGTCTCATCAATTTTATCAATCAAATCATATCTACTCACCCAAATCCATCACCAAGACAACTCTCAAATATGTGCATCAACCAAGTATAACAAAACAACTCATAATCATCACTAAGATCAATATGTGCTTCTAATAATACAAGTATGCTACATCATCCATAAGCCATGTGTCAACAGTACTACTCACAAGTGCCTCCAACCATGTACCAAGTATGTATCAATCATGTATCAACTACTTATCAATTATGACTCATCAATATGTACCAACATCATCAACTATACACTTCATGTATGTGCCAATTCATCAACTACTTGTCTCAACCATGTACCTGACATGTACATCAATAAAATTCCATCATCAATTCATCATCAAAATCTGATTTGTAACTCTGTAATAGACCTGGTGTATATGATCACATTTTTGCAAACCTTCCTTAACTTTAACAACAAGAGACTAGCATTTTCATCAAACCTTTCTTTAGTCTCACATGCCTAGTTTTGGATTAGTCAACAACCCTAACTTTGTACCTGTAATGAATAAAGATATGAAATCGATACACAATTTTCTTCAGTGTGGTTTATGAAATTCCTCCAAGTTTCACTACTTGGAACCTCTCATAAAAGGATTTATAGCAAGAATGGCATACCTTGTTGAATTCTAGCTTATTCTAGAGAGCAACCTTGTAGAGCGTTCCCTACATGGAATATTTATTGAATCGATATGAAAATGTTACACAAAATACTACCAAATGTACTATAACCAAAACATTTGGTCTTACGGAATTTGGATCCGTTATAAAGAAGTTATGATGTTTTTACCCGAAACACCTGTTCTAGACTAGCTTCAAGACTAGCCACAAACCCTATTTTCCATGGAGTGTAACTCCAAAAATACAACGACCCATAAGTTTAATTTTTTAACATGGATACTTGGATATCTTTCCTCAATGTCATAGAAATTTCACGATATGAATCATTTTAGAAAAAAAAGTTATTTCGAAAATGGTGAGATGACCTGTAAATAACATACCTTAGAAAGCATCATCAAAATAATTTATCCTTCCTTGAATTCCGACCTTCTTTTCTTCACCTTCCCTTACAAATTTGGATTATATGTCCTTTGGTTACCTCAGACACCTATACTTATTCAATATTCCTAAGTTTTTCTTAAATGAGGGAGCCTTGCCTCTTATTTATACTCTCCAAGTAGCTTCCTTAAAAACATCTTCTAGGTCACTTTGCCCACTTTCCTTATTTTAGGGTTAACCCACTTCTAATTTATCCATTAAAATTATTATTGAAATAATTTATTTTGTATTCACTTTGAATTATAGTACACTCATCACTTCACTTTATTATTTACCTTTTAAAAACTCTTAAACCACTTTGACTACTTTAACCTTTTGGGGCTTCTAGATGACATATGAGGGTCCTCCAACTTTGTAAGGCCATAACTCTCAAACCGTGAGGAGTTATGTGACGTTCTACATACCACCAGAAATAGAATGAAATTTAATATCCATATAGAATAGTATTACCTAAAAATATATCAAAACTCATACCATTATCCATCAAACAAACTTGGGTCCATTACCCAAACCTGGGTTCTCCAACTTCTCATGGTAATAACTCTCTAACCATGAGGAGTTACTTGAAGTTCCACATACCACTGGAAATGGCATGACAAGAAATATACATATAGGATAGTTTCACTGAAAAATTCACTGAACTTCATCTCATTGTTCCACAAATAAGCATAGGTTCTCAAACCATACTTCTAGGATAACTCAATCCACAAAGTGTCTTCCCTTGAGGCCTTTCACCATAAGGGGACCACTTTGGAGTTCATCCATTTGTCCTTATTATCAACTATGACAAGAAAATAATGAGTCATATTTACATCAAACAAACTTGGGTCCATTCTCCTCCTTTGACATCAATGGAAAAGGGTATCTCCCTTTGGGGTTGCTCCCCCTGACTGAACTCTTCTTAGGGTTGCTCCCCCTGTCTACGTGCCTTTGATTTTTCTTTGTGTTTATAATCCTATGAATACTCTCTTTCCCTTCATATGAATAATATCTCCCCCTTTGATAAAGGGTATCAATCTGAAGTCATATCATTCATTCTTCCCTTGTGACAATCGCTCCGCTTGGAAACATGTCTTTATTCTCTCTCTTCAAGAATTTATCTTTTTCATATGATAAATATCTCCCCCTTTGTCCTGTTTATGGCGCTTCCTCATGTACATATAAGAAATATAAGATAATCATTCAAAATTATTCATTTTGGAGTAGAAATAACTCCAAGTCTTTGATGAAGATATTCAAAGGCTTCCCATGGAAGTGGTTTTGTAAATATGTCTGTCACTTGTTCTTTTGTTCCCACATCCTCAACTTTGATATTTTTTTCTGCAACCTACTCCCGTAGAAAGTGATACTTGATTGGAATGTGCTTCGTCTTGGAGTTCATCACCAGGTTTTTGAGATACCGATGGCGCTTGTATTATCACAATAGATTGGAATGGGCTCATCATACTCAACCTGTATATCTGTCAGAGTTTGTTTCATCCAAAGAGCATGTGTACAACATGATGCTGCTGCAATATAATATTCCTCAACTGTATATAAATATACTAATGATTGTTTCTTTCTTAGCCATGATACTAAAAACTCACCCAAGTAGAATGTCGATCCACTAGTGCTTCGTCGTTCATCAATAAAACCTGCCCAATCTACATCTGTGTAGGCAATAAGTGATATATCCTTTCCTTTTGGATACCATAATCCAAACTCTTATGTTCCTTTGAGATATCTAAAAATCCTCTTCACTACTAATACATGTGATTCCTTTGGTGTTCCTTGAAATTGTGCCACTTGTGCAACTTCCTGCATTGCATCTGGTCTGGATGTTGTCACATATAGTAAGCTACCAATCATTGACATGTATTTCCTCTAGTTTGTAGACTTTGAATCATCATCTTTTCTCAACTTGCAACTGGTTTGCATAGGAGTGGTAACTGGTTTTCAATCTTCCATTCCGAACCTCTTTAGAATTTCTTTGATATACTTAGTTCAATAAATAAAAATTCTTTGGTTTCTTTAACATATATGAAGACCCAAGAACAAGGATAGTCCTCCAAGTAATGATATTTTAAATTCATTCTGCATATCCTTTGCAAATTTTGGCTTAACCTATCATTAGTACTTCCAAAACAATATCATCAACATAAATTTCAATTAATAAAATATTACCTTTAGTTACCTTGATGTAGAGGTTGTTGTTTGCGCTTCCTTTCCATAGTTCATAGGGATTTTTGTCATTGTTGTTTATGAGCATTACTTTATTTTGAATGTGAATTGATGTATGAACTGGGACTGAATGATCTTCTTTGTGGAGTAGTCCTTCTAAATTTTTTCCTTGACTGATCATGATCATGATTGAAGCTTCTTTGTCGCTTGAACATAGATGGTATTATTTAAGATGTATCTTCAATATTTTTCTTAGATTCTTGTTGACCATGATTCCTTCCTTTGAGTACTTTTTCATAACTCTTTCTATTTTATTCATTCTTCTTTTCTAGCAACATAGAGTGCTTCTCTTCATTCTCTACAACTGATGTGGATGTTTTTGTCTCTTCAACGTTCTTGTTGAGATTGACGATTTTGACTCTTAGTGTGACAACTTCTTCTTCAAGATTCTCAACCTCTTCTTCTTTCTTCATTATTTGAGACTTCATGACCTCTTATGTTCTCTTTTCTTCTTCAATTTGGATTTTCAATGTAATTATTTCTTCTTCCAGTCTTTTCTCTTCTTGACCAAACTCTTCCTCAAGTTGGTTTAAGTCATTGGTTCTTTCCTTGAGATGGTCCATCATTATCTTTTCTCTCTTTTCTTCTTCTTCCTTTTGTGATGCTATGTTGGCTTCTAAACATTTATTTTGATATTCTAGAGTTTCTTCAATTCTTCTGGCCTCTTCTAGTTGAGCTCTTAAATTATTGATGACATGTTGATCCTTTTCGGAACCTTGAACACTTTTCTTTTGCTTCATCAATTCTTTCTTGGATGACTTGTTTTATTCTCTTTCTTTCCTTAGATATTTAATTAAACCGATCAATTTTTCTCTATAATCAATTTCTTCTTCATCATACTCTTCCTCTTCTGAATCTGTCTGACATGATGAGCATCTTTCTTCTTGTTATATATATGCATCTTCTTTGGAATTTTCTGAATCTGCGATGGGTGAAGAATATATTTCATGTAACTTATCCCAAAGTTATTTGGCTGATGAAAATTTACCAACCTTTTCTCTTACCAGTTTAGGTAATCCTTCCCAGATGAACTCCATTGCTATTTTTTTATTCTTCTTCAATTCCTTCTTGGTTGCAATCTTTGCCCTTTTTGAACTATGATATCTTGTAACAATTGATAGCCAATTATAATGTCCCTGTGCCTATAAAAATACTTCCATCCTTCTGCTCCACATCTCATACTTAAAACCATTCTAACCATTAAACATTGGTACTCCATTCTCAGAATAATCCATGATCTCCTTCTAGTGGTTAAATTGTTTCCTGAAGGAACCTGGCTCTAATACCAATTGTTGGATTACTGAGAGGGGGGGTGAATCAATAATAGAGAAATGTAATCCTTTTTAACCATATAATCCAAATGTTATATCAATGTAGCATTATCATCCAATAACTGCAGAGTAAATAAGCAATGAAAAAATGAACAGTCATACACATACACAGTATACCAGTGTTTTACATGGAAACCCAAAGAGGGAGAAAACCACAGAATGATTTTTCTTATATGTCTTGAAGAATTACATTCATTGGAAGCTCCAACTTCCTTTTTTTTCTCACTATGACTAGAAGGAGGCTCCAACCCCCTATTTTCTCAGGCTACAACCCGAGGGAAGCTCCAACTCCCCAATTATCTGGCTACAACCAGAAGGAGGATACAACCCCCTATGTTCTCCAGATACAACTGGAAGGTGGATACAACCACCTGTACTTGCCCCATCTAACCTCCCTGGCATATAAGTAGAATGATGGAACCATTGTCACACTATCGCTGTGAGATATATTGCTCTAAACCTGTACCAATCAACATTTACCAAACAACCTATACCAATAACATGAACCATGCATCAATCTGTACCTCAACCTGTAATCAACATGTACCATAAACAAGTGAATCAACCATGCACCAACCTATACCAACCAACCTATACCATAAACAAGTGCATCAACCATGCACCAACATGTACCTCAACGTGTACCATGAACAAGTGCATCAACCATGCACCAAACCTGTACAAATAAACTATCACAACAACTTGTCCAAACAACCTATCAAAACAACCTGTCTCATCAATTTTATCAACCAAATCAGATCTACTAACCAATATCCATCACCAAGACAACTCTCAAAGATGTGCATCAATTGAGTATAACACAACAACTCATAATCATCACCAAGATCAATATGTGCTTCGAATAATACAAGTATGTTACATCATCCATAAACTACTAACAAGTTCCTCCAACCATGTACCAAGTATGTACCAATCATGTATCAAGTACTTATCAACTATGACTCATCAATATGTACCAACATCATCAACTATACACCTCATGTATGTGCTAAATCATCAACTACTTGTCTAAACCATGTACCTGACATGTACCTCAACCAAATGCCCTCATCAATTTCATCATCAAAATATGATTTGTAACTCTGTAATAGACCTGGTGTATATGATCGCATTCATGCAATCCTTCCTTAACTTTAACAATAAGAGACTAGCATTTTCATCAAACTTTTCTTTAGTCTCACATGCCTAGTTTTGGATTAGTCAACAACCCTAACTTGAAATAATCATAACTTTGTACCTGTAATGAATAAAGATCTGAAATTGATATACAATGTTCTTCAATGTGTTTTATGCAATTCCTCCAGGTTTCACTACTTGGAACATCTCAGAAAATGAGTTATAGGAAGAATGACATACCTTGCTGAATTATGTCTTATTCTAGAGAGCAACATTGTAGAGCATGCCCCGCACGTAATATTTATTGAATTGATCTAAAAATCTTACAAAACATACTAAAAAATGTTCTCTAATGAACAAATTTGGTCTTACATAATTTGGATCTGTTATGAATAAGTTATGACATTTTTACCCGAACCACCTGTTTTAGACTAGTTTCAGGACTACCCACAAACCCTATTTTCCACGGAGTGTAACTCCCAAAATACAACAACCCACAAGCTGAATTGTTTACCACAGATACTTGGATATGTTTCCTCAATGTCATATAAATTTCACAGTATGAATTGTTCTAGAAATAAAACTTATTTCTAAAATGGTGAGATGACCTGTAAATAACATACCTTAGAAAACATCATCAAAATAATTTATCCTTCCTTGAATTTCGGCCTTCTTTTCTTCACCTTCCCTCAAAAATTAGGCTCATATGTCCTTTTTTTACCTCATATACCTATAGGTATTCAATATTCTCAAGTTTGTCTTAAATGAGAGAGCCTTGCGTCTTATTTATACTCTCCAAGTAGCTTCCTTAAAAACATCTTCTAGGTCACTTTGCCCACTTTCCTTATTTTAGGGTTAACCCACTTCTAATTTCTCCATTAAATTTATTAGTGAAATAATTCAGTTTTAATTCACTTTGAATTATAGTACACTCATCACTTCACTTTATTATTTACTTTTTAAAAACTCTTAAACTACTTTGACTACTTTGACCTTTTGGGGCTTCTAGATGACATATGAGGGTCCTCCAACTTCGTAAGGCCATAAATCTCAAACCATGAGGAGTTATGTGACATTCCACATACCACTAGAAATGGAATGAAATGTACTATCCATATAGAATAGTATTACCTGAAAATATATCAAAAATCATACCATTATTGATGTCGACTCCCTCAACCCGCAGGTCAAAAGTCCCTCGGTAGCACAGGATCTTCTCTTCACACGGCCCGAATAACTCAAATCGTTCTTCTATTTCCCTATCGGGAAATCTGCACCCACAGAACTGTTCTCGCGATCCCCTCTCTTTACTTATCGGATCATCGTAACTCACGGCATCGCGAGTTCAAAGGTCGGTGGTCGAGTGTTTGTTCTACGAATCCCTGATCGCCAATAGAAGTCAACGCTGACCCTCTCCTTTACTTTGTCAGGATTTTCTTGATCGAGATATCGGCACTCGCGGTGTCGAGAAACTCACGTTATCGACTCCCAACTCCCGATATGATGATTATCCGACACGCGTGTGAGTTTACCTTTCAACGTCCTGTCACCTCTATCGAGAATTCGGGGTTCGCAATTTCACGAATCCTGATGCTATTGTATCGGGACTTCTCGCCACGAAACCCCGATAGCTTGTGCCACCTTTCCTCCATTCGTCGACTCAGCTATGGCCCCACACTATTTTGCGTAACTGTCAGGATATCACATATCACAATATCGCGATTGTCGTTGCCAAATCTTCGACTCTTCTCTCACGAAATCCCGATAGGCAATTTCGCGAATAATCCAACGGCCCTGGTTGGCTTGGATCAACGGCTCTACCCCTCCTGAGCTTCGAACACTATGGGAATACTCGCGTATCTCCCCTACTCCTCTGTGAGATCTGATGGCTCATGGATATTCATTGATTCTCCTTGGAGAATTCTGACTGTACGTTTCTCTTGGTGAAATCTGTGAAACGACTAAGTATTCTTCCACAGAAATCATCCCACCTGCGTGCAAACTTGCGATGCTTCTTTCCAACCTTCAAGGCATAACTTTATGCACTGTCCTTCAACAAATTCGAAGGCTCTATCCTTCCTGAGCTCTTCCCACGACCTTCAAGTTCTTCAAAAAAACTCTTGCATGCACTCCTTGTGGAAAACCTTCAACCATGTCTAAATGTTGAAGTCCTTCGACTCTGCACACACCTGCGGAAGTAGTCTTTGATACTTCACTCAGGCTCGCAACCCTGAGATTTCTCTTAGCCTGCACACTCCTTGCACGGCTTTTGTGACCAACTTCACCTTTTGGGATGAATGAGAACAAAATCTTTCTCTATCTAAACCTTCAGTCAACGCACTCCTTGCGGACACTTCAACTGCACTCCTTGCAGGAAGCCTCTGGCTCAAATAGAGAAACAATTGAAACTCATTCCTTCTTCCTCTCAGACTTCAATTCAAACATGAAATCATATACACAACATATAAAAGCAAATGTATAACAAGAAGCAAACATTCATGAGCATATCAACATCAATACACAGAGAACAGACACAAAACCCTGGATTTTGAATCAATCTCTTCTATTAATTCAAGTATCTGTACATGGGTGTTCTTACATGGCTCTCTGCATGCTCTTGCTCAAATTCTTCTTAATAATACAAATGCACAATGAGGGTGTCTATATCCCGTTTCCCTCTTGGACTCTCAAACAGTCTAATCTAGAATTAAATTCTATCTACTTTACATTAACTATCTTAAATTCCGTCTATCTACTAAGGATGTGAGCTATCCGCTCAAGGTATATTTACAATATACAAGTGTGCTTCATATTAATGGCTCATTTATAAACGCGCAATAACTTCCAAGGTTGTTTCAAAATTTGTGCTGGATTGTCCAGCTGTCCTTTTACTTCCGCGCCGGCTTTCTTGATGTGGGAGATGCTCCTGCATCAATTATCCATAAAACTAACTTGGGTCCATTACCCAAACCTGGGTTCTCCAAATTCTCATGGCCATAACTCTCTAACCGTGAGGAGTTATGGGAAGTTCCACATACCACTGAAAATGGAATGACAAGAAATATCCATATAGGATAGTTTCACTGAAAAATTCACTGACCTTCATCTCATTATTCCACAAATAAGCATGGTTTCTCTAACCATACTTCTAGGATAACTCAATCCACAAAGAATCTTCCCGTGAGGGATTTCACCATAAGGGGACCACTTTGGAGTTCATCCATTTGTATTATTTATCAACCATGACAAGACAATAATGATTCATCTTTACAGCAAACAAACTTGGGTCCATTACCCAAACCTTTGTGCTACTGGAATTCGCTACCATACTTTCTCCAAGGGTTGACATCAATCACGAAGGGTTGAAATCAATATATAATATCACTCTCCAATAGTTGACATCAATGACAACCAACGGCACATACCAAATATCCATCAACCTAAGCAAATTGTCTGATATGATTACCTAAGATGTAGTGGAAAAACTTCTCAACGGCCTTGACAAGAGTGAAAGCATGTTTCTCAATAAAAGAATATTTAAATTCATCATCAATCAAACTTTGACTCATGTAAACCACCGAATTTTGATTTCCTTGGTCATCATTTTGTATGAGTATGATTGATACTGCCTCTTCAGTATCATTAGTATATATTGTGATTTCCTTCTCAAAATTTGGCTTCGCCAAAAGTGGCACGGAACTCATTGCTTTCTTAATCCCTTCAACAACATTTTTGACATCATCTGTCCAAGAAAAAGGATGATCTTGCTTAAGCAGATTATGATATGGTTTGAACATCATGGAAAAATCTGGAACAAACCTATGGACAAAGTTAATAACCCCCGTAAAATCTTGAATTTTTTTCTTGGAAGTGGGAGCATGAAGGTTAAGGATATCAGCAATCCTTTCAGGATCAATGCTTATACCTTAATCAGAGACGATGTGTCCCAAGAGTTTTCCCTCGGTAACACAAAAAATAGACTTGGAAGGATTTAGAGAAATGCCAAATTTCGTACATCACATGAGAACTTTTCTCAAATGACCAAAATGATCTGATTGGATTTTAGAGTATATTGTTAAGTCATCAAGGTAAATCTGAATGATTTTACTGATCAAATCGTCAAAATCTAATTGCATAGCTCTTTGAAAGGTGGCACTTGCATTAGATAAACCAAAAGGCATACATTCATAAGTAAAGGTACCCCAACTAGTAATAAAGGTGGTTTTATATTTATCTTCCCTTTTTACCTTGATTTGATTGTAACCTGAAAAACTGTCAAGTAAGGACATCATTTGTGACCCTGAGACTTGCTGCAAAATCATTTCCATGTTAGGGAGAGAGAAGTGATCTTTTATGCTAGATTAGTTTAATGCGCAAAAATCAACAGATAATTTGATATGACCGGTTGTTTTTTGAACAGGAACCAAATTTGAAACCCACTCAGAATACTTTATCGGAAAGATGATTCCATCTTTCAAGAGTTTTTCCAATTCCTTTCGAATAGTTGCTTATAGCACAGGGTTAATAGGTCTTTCTTTCTGCCTGACTATTTTTACACCTTCTTGAATGGGGATGGCATGTTATATAAGACCAGGATCAAAACCACGAAGATCCTCATAAGACCAAGAAAAAACATCTTTAAATTCACCAAACATCTTGGCAAACTTCACTCTCTCTTCTTCTGAACATTTGGCACCTATTTTAACATTATTTGGGGTCTCAGGTGTCCCAATGTTCAAGGAGATGGTTTCACCCACCTTCCTTTTAGACTCCTCTTCCTTTTGTTTCTCCTTCTTTCCTACATCACTTGAAGAAAATGAACTCTCTAGAGGAGTCAAGCCTTTAGGAATCTTGTTATCTTCTATGGATATAATTCCCCTAGGCTTAAAAGATTCATTTTGGATAAAAGTGCAAATGCTCTCATCATTAGGCAAGACATGCCAAGATTTTGTATTGTCGAGGATATGTGGATGATACAGATATTGGAAAGTGCAATCAGGTCTGTGTGGTAGAATTTGTCTAGTAGGAGAAGCTAAAAAAACAACTAACCGATCAACCATTGAGTTTATTCCCCTCTTTACGTGAGTGACATTGAAAGATAATAGGTTCAATATAAGATCCCAAACAATTTGGGTGTATCGTTTCATCAAATTGTTTATAGGGGAATAAATCTTACGTATAAGGTTAACAACAAGCTCGGAATACCCAAAAACTGAAAGGTGACCACAACCAAGATTATCGGCGTTTTCAATGCCTAATAATAGAGCTTAAAATTCAGTGACATTGTTAGTGCAAGCAAACTCCAACCTATAAGAAAATTTATGGATTTTTCCTACAGAGTAAATCAAGACAACACCAGCTCCATTACCTTCATTAGAGAATGAACAATCAAAGTGCATGTGCCACATACCATCATCTAAATTGATTTTTTCCAAAGGAATATTATCCTCTTCAAAAAAGATGTAACACACTCCTAAGTCCTATTCGAGATAATTTACATTAGGTTGTGGGACACTCTCTATGTAAGGTGATATGCTTCCTTCTCTAAGGACAATAATGTTTTTTTTTCATTCTGAGGAACGGATAAATGTGTTTCGTCAAGTGAGAGGTATCCACTTATTAAGGCTTGGCAATCTCTTCCCAGGTTAATTGAGTAATTGCTTACAGGCATATCAATTACCTTAATGTTGAGGGTCATCCTTATTTCAGGATGAGCGCAAAAAAATAAGGTCACATCTTTAATCTCACCTATGGTCTTTTTTTGTATACTATTATAGGAGAGCATGCTTCTAGTGTTTTCATTTGTACAAGACAAGCCTAGCTCAAACCACCATCAATGAGGCAACAATGGGAAATTTTATCCATGATATTTACAGAAATATAAAAGGGGGGATTTTTTTACAACGAATCTAAATTTATTTACACCTACTTTATTTACAGAGGAATCCTCTTTATTTACCTCTTTGGAAAGGTTGGATACAACATAAAATTTTCCTTCCATGAATTTTTTCAGATGCATCTATTGTTCAGGGATGACAACCACATCTGGGAGGCTTGCATATTCTTTGATGTTGGCCAATTGATTCAAGATATTGTATTTAGAAGAGGGAAGGGGGGGAGTGATTCTTTGAATCTTAGGAATTTTAGGAACCTGGGGTGTAGCACCGGTTTAGGATGAGCTCGGGCTAGAAGATCTGAGAGGAGGGTCAAATTTACCCTTGGGAGCATAGGTTTTGTTCCTATTATTAATAACCATGACATCCTCTGGCTCTGCAAAATCTAGGACAACGATAGTAGCTTTTGGTATTTTGCCAAAGATCTTATCTCTGAAACTCTTCCTTACCTCACATGTGGTTTCTTCGTGGTGCTCCTCGCAAAAGTTGCACCAACTCTGAGGCATGATAGCTTTAGGCTGAAAATTGTTTTCAACTGAATTTCTAAAAGGAGGTGCAGAAGAGGATGAAGCTCCAGGGGTGAGAGGGGAGACAATACCCTTCCACTCAAATTCTATCATACGATTGTTCATATATTGTACTAGCTGTAAGAGAGAAGACATGTATGTTTGTCTAACTGATTCCCCCTAGGGAAGACCAGTTCTTTCAAGTTGTTCTTCATAATATGAGAAAGTATGTAGAGTGGAACTGAGGTTATCGATGCCCTTTTATTCAAGCCTATGAAAGTATGGAGAAGGCAATACATTGTAGTAATGCATGAAATCAACTTGGTTCTGAGGGCGGATAAGTTTGGGGGTTTGATTGTACAACTTGGTGAAACGCAAGTTGAAAGACTTGATGGTCTCACCATCCCTATAAGTGACATTATTGTATTCCCTTAACCTCTTGGCAGGGCTTTTAGATTGCCCATAAGTGGATCATAACCAATATATTAACTCCTCCAAAGTGGATAGGATCTTATGAGGAAGGTCAAAGAATTCAGCCACAACCTTTCCTTCCAAGGAATTGACGAACAAGAGCATGCAGGTGTCATTGTCGTTGGCCCCTATGTTATGAAAAGCATTAGAAAATGCCACTAGGTGTTTGTTTGTGCTGACAATGTCATTTCCTAAAAACTTAGGCAAATGATCTTTAAACTTCGGAAGTGGATGAGTATCAGGTGCTAGGTTAAGAGGAGATGACACATGTCACAGTGTGGTTGTGGCGTCTTCTTTGAACTGAAAAATTCCATAATTTTTTATGACTTTGGTGGGATTCGTGGTATATTGGACTGGGATATGGTGGTTGTATAAGCTACCAATCATATATGACGATGAATATTGGAAATATGGGGCACTTCTAGTGCCACCAGAACCACCACTAGATACCATCTTGTGGATGATAGATGAGGGAAAGAAAGTCGAGCTAGACAAATCAAATAAAGTTCTCCTTAGAGAACTTTGTTGGACAGATAACACTACGTTTCTTATTCCTATTTCAACAATAGGATTGATTTCAGGTGACAAGACTATCCTTCTTATAGAAGCACGAGAATCTAGGACATGAAAGGAAGGCCAACTGAAGAAACAAAAAGTTACTGTTGATTTCTAGGCCACCTATGTATAGCTTCTAATCATTCTTGAGCACTAATATCTCGTTCAATTTCTGCCCAAGAATGGTTAAGTTCAACACAGGTTTTGGCGGCATCTAGAATGGTGTTAAACAGGTTCAAAGCAATGTTGGTTTGGTCTTGAAGACTGGGCTCGATATTGGGTTGCCTTGAAACAAGAACAACCATTAATAGAAAAATAGTCAAAGAATCAATTTCATAAAAAGAAATATGTATTAATGAAAATCGAGAATATAAAAAATTATTAACCAGAGAGATATCAAAGATCTCCCCAGTATGGTTGCCAAATAAATGTTGAGAAAAATATATGAAATGATCTTACTCAAGCATTTTTAGACTTTACTTGGCTAAAGAAACGTAGTCGGGAATATCATCCTATGTTTATATCCAACAAAAATAACATCCTAACTCACAAGTATTAATTATGAGTTCTTAGGCTAGTCTTTTATCAACAAAAAGCTTGCTGGAAATTCACTTTTTATGTAATTTTCAGAATATAACAGTTGCTGAAATAAATGTAAGAATAGAAGTAAAGACACTGGGATGATAATCAAGACATTTGAGACATAAAGAAATCCTTTATTTCATTCCAATTCACCAAAGAGTCATTTTCTTTACAAAATCTCATACATAAATCTTGGACCAAAGTCAAACTTAGACATCCCCGATGGAACATACAAAAGGACCTCTGACAGAAAACCAAAACTAAACTCTAAAAGATAGATCATCTTGCCACAGATTGTTTCCCACTCGACTATGCACAATAGCCTTTACCAGTTATGAAAGTTAATTCACTAACATGCAAGTCTACACATACTATCAAAGATAGATCAACACCTCTGAAAAACAAGTGTCTGAATGATTTGATTCAACCCCGAATATTGTTGTCTACAATAAGACCCTGCTTACAAAAGAGAATTAGGTTGTGATGAATATATGAATGAATAAAAACTGAACTATCTCAACATAAACTCAAAGAGAAACCCTTAGCATGCTTCTGCTTCTATCCTCCTCTTGTTCGTCCCTTTCCTTTTTCTTTTAACAAATTAGAATTGGTTGAAGTAGTTGAACCAACTCATTAGTTAAGTTAAGTAAAGACTCAACTAACTTTAGTTAGGGGAAAATTCATAATCATAATAAGGGTCATAAATCAATAATAACTAGTAGGTGGGACCCCTTGTTACTCCCTTTAGTTCATAACAATCATAACATAACCATTAGTTAAGAAAAACATACCTCCTTGTGTCTTCCATCAATGTATTTACTTTTGGCAATTTTAGCTCATGAAATTGAAATTATTTCAAAAATAATGCTCATATATCCAAAATAAAACATGTTGTCTAAATATTCCTGAGGTCAATTGTCATAAATCCATAGATAAAATAACAACTCATAAGCCATATTTCCCTGTCTGCAATGCAACCATTTTTTAATCCTTCTCATTGATAGAAGCGTAATAGACCTCTGTTTTCAGCCTTTATTTGAATAGCTCACTCCTGCATGCATGATTGATTAGTAACATTCTTTTAATTAACCATACGTGACAACTCTTTTAAAATATGAAGTGGATTTTTGGCTCAACAATATATCAAACTCATGCAATCCAATCCATACAAATTGTTTTATCATTTATCACTGAGCAAGGGGTGAAAAAGGGTTATGGGATATGTGAGGGGGTTGTATTAAGAGAAAATATGATATAGTGAGGGGGGAAAAAACATGGTCACTTCTCAATGATAACAACAATTAGCTGGAAAAAAAACCAATAAAACATCACTATAATCCACACCAGTCACTATCAATTTCAATTCCCTTAACACCAACATTCTCTTTACTGTAATTAATCTTAGAACAAGGAGTGGAAAAATGAAATGGGAAGATGAGGGGATTTGTAATTTGCGGAAAACGAAAATCATGGAAAGGAAAAAAAATGATTATTGTTCATGAAATTAATTGAGTGGTCCATAAAACATTTTGCCAAAAAGGTGCATCAACCATCACTCATTTTGACCAAATAACATTTTTTGTGCATTTAACTAGTTCTCTGTTCAAAATCAAATACCCAACACAGTGTCACCACAAGATACTATGTATTCCACACAATTTTCAAGGGGTTTTGTTCCATTCATTTACTTTTCTTTTCATTTCATAACAATTTTCGAACAATACCCATTTCCAATCTATTACCATTAAAAATCAAGCATTGCCTATAATCCACAAATATACCCTAATTCATATTTCCAAAATAACAATGAAGTCACAGTATCATTGCCTTCGGGTCTGTTATTCAGATGTAATGACCTTCGTTAAATAATTAAGGACAGACACCCAAAAACAAGATCAAATTTCCAAAACCCGAATTGACTATTAAACAAACAATAGCCACCAACCACCACAAGATATGCATCGAATAATTCAATCATGCAAGTGTAAATCCATCACTATGCAAGCCCAATCGAATGTGACTAAAACAAAACATAGGCCAACCAGTTGACCGACGAGGTGCTAATAACAAGCCTATATCAAGAAATGATCGGGTTACAACCAATCATGCTCAAGAATCTGTGGGTAACTCCGAGTCTGAGCACCCAATCCATCTTTGTTATACACAGTGCATAGCCAACAAACACAACGAGGAAACATCTCCATTCAACAAAAACAATACACATCCATTGCAATAACTCATCCATCATGGCGAGCCATTGATTAAATACAATATCGTTGTGATCTTAGTCATACTGTAATTGACTATGTTGTGCAAGCCCAAGTTTACATAGTAGAACAAATATAAATATGCAGTGGAAAAATTCTCTACAGTGATCCAACTCAATAGTTATTCGGCCCCAAAGAAAAACACAGTTACCACCCATTAATTCATTTGCTAAAACACCATGCACACACGCGATATGCGTGAGAAACATCAAACCTTTGTAACCAATTCCATCTAATCGTCCAAATGATTCTCAGTGCAAATATCTGAGACTATGTATTAACCAAACAATGTGCCACTCTCGTAAATATCAATTACCCTAACAAGTTGTGGCGATTATGCCCACCCACGCATCAAATCCAATCAGGTCAAAGGCCTTCTTCATTAAAAAAATTAGTTATTAGCATAAGGAGGGTGACTGTACACTTTGAAAGTGCAATTTGGCAATGTATGGATGACCATCATTATCACAGAGGTAGTAACCAAATTCCAAACCAACACGATTTCCATACGCCCAACTGGGCGTGTCTGTATCCAAAGTGGTCAACCATACATTAAATCCATAATACCCCATAACAAATTGACAAGCCCAACAATCTTCCTATGAAACCCTAGACTGGATGGTTAAGGGTTTTCTCGGTAGCCATCCCAGGAGGACTAGAGCCAACTTTTCATAATAGTGAAAACTTCGAGGCCAAAGGCGTACACCAAAAGAGGGTTATGCTTTGTTTGTGGATAGAAAAAAATTCCAATATAGGGGCCATAATAGGAGGTGAGGATTTAACTTGGCGTGGCAGTGCTATTTTCACGTAGGGTATAACCCTCATGCCCTTTGATCAAAAACTTCCAGACAGAGGTGAAGACAGGGTCTAGTAAGAACAAGAAACTCACTTCGCGACCTCTAGTGGTGAAAACCACCAACTTCCCACATGTACAATGCGTGGTGAAATGAACTCTTCATTCATTTAACCCCATAAAAACCCATAGACTAGATACAACAATGTGAAAGCATGGAAAAAAAACACCAATACCAACGAGGATCTTCTAAGAAAACCAACAAGAATAACAAAGATCTCCTGTGACTGCTAACACCCTTCTTATAGTTATTTGGATTCAACTCTAGATGTATCTTACAACGCTTACCTTTGGTGTGACCATCAATATCGGTATGGTTTCAATCATTTTTTGGACCCTTTCACTAATGTGTAGTGGCTATCATCTTCTTATATTTTCCTTTCCACGTCTTCTATCCCCTCCTTGGAAGCATCTTGCTGGTATTTATGTTTAGAACCACTTGGATGTCCTTTCTTATCTCATGTGTTCTCTAAATATTGTTGGTGCAGACCGCACTCCACAGAGCACGTCTGCTCCCACCAGGACCTTCCTTTATCCTAGGCCCGAAGAACTTCAAGGTTCTTCCGATCCCTTATCGGGACCCCTTAATACCCACAGAATGCTCTCCGTGATCTCCCTTTGTCTTACTGGGAAATCGGGTCTAGCGTTATTGCGAAACTCGTGAGCACGTTCCTCGTGCTACACAAAACCCTGAAACCCGATGGGTTTCGATGTCAGCACTGTTCTATTCTTGGTCGGGGACTTCCCTATCGGGAAATCAGCATATGCAGTGTCGTACTTCTCGGGCCCTACGAATCCCCGACTCCCGAATTTGTGCTGGCACCTTTCTCCTTTTCCAAGCTCCTCCCAGCTAGCCCTTCTCGCATATGACCTGTCGGTCCACTGGACCACATCTTTCTCCCTAGCCGGAGTTTCAAACTTCGCGGAAATGATATGCGCAGAACTTGCACCCTCGAAAATCCCGATTCTCCGATCCTCGATGCCATCTCGCATTGACCTTGCAAAGGTTGACTTCCCCAACACCTGTCTTCCTCTCTAGTGCCTATGGTTTGGACTTCCGTGCGATCGGTATTTCGCATTTCGGGAAATCACGATTCCTGTGTCACAATTTCACAGACCCTTCTAAACCTCGATCTCCAATATGGGGTGACACCTGTCCTCCACCAAATTCTATAGCTATGGGACCCGTCGTGATTCAGAGTTTCGCGACTCCTCCAGTCGTGAGTTTCTCGACATCGAGAATCCCAAATTACCAAACTCCGACTCTTCCCGATCCTTGGACACGCGTCCAGTAGATCAACGGCTCTGATTGCATCGATAAATCGCTAATCGCGATTTCAATATTCTCGAGTCTCCTGTCTCCGAAAACCACGAATCTCTGATTCCCTATTCTTCGGGATCTCCTACCACGTCTCCCTACGGATATCGACGGCTGAGATTCTCTGTCGGGGTTTCGAGACTTAAAAGGTCTCGGTTCTCTCATCTTGTAAAACCCCGATGCCTCCAAAGTCTCGATGACTTCTCAGAACGCTGACATGTGTCTAGTCGGGATCAACAGCTCGGATCTCTTCTTGGGTTTTCGGGACTTTCAGGGTCTCTGATTCTTACCCTATGGAAACCCGAACACTCTGAAATCCTAATGAATCCTTCTCAACACACTAGAGCTTAAACCTAGTGCAACTTTCTCGTGATTTAACGGCTGATGGGAAAACATCCCCTGATCCAACGGCTCAACAATTCTCTCGAGCTTGGGATTGGTTGTGGTCGTAACCTCCTCTCACTTTCACAAGATCTGTCGGCTGATGGGTTTTGTCGGTCTCCTCTATGATATCCTGCCCGTCAGTTTCTTCCCTCTTAGGGATTTCTTGCACGAATTCTCCTGTGCACCCTTTCAATAATTCTGAAGGCCTCTCTCCCTCCTGAGATTTCTTCACATTTTCTCGATCTCTTAGAAAAGAGATTTCTTTGCGCGCACTCTTTTGCGCTCAATATCCAACAGTTTCCCCAGTATTGAATTTGCCTGACTCTGCGCACTCCCTGCGGCAGCAGTCTTCGATTTCTCTTCACTCAGATTTGCAACTGAGGCTTCCTCTCCTGCCTGTGCACTCTTTTCACAGCTTCAACAGATTACTTCCACTTCTGGGTGAATGAGAACAAAGTAAAACTATTGAGCCTTCATCAACGCACTCCCTTGCGGATGAATTCCACTGCACCCCTTGCAGGAATCTCCTGGCTCAGACAGAGAAACAATTGAAACTCATTTCATCTCCCATTCAGACTTCAGTTTCAAACATGAAATCTCATGCACAGCATATACAAAGCCAATGCATAATCATAAAACAAGCATTCATAAGCGCGTGAACAATATATACAGAGAAACAACACCAGCCATGAATTTGAATCAGAACCTCCTTCTATTTATTCAAAATGCTTGTACATGGGTGTTCTTCACAATTTTCTATGCTTGCTCTTCTCTCTTGAATGCTTGATAATATTACAATGTACAAAGGAGGGTGTCTATATCCATTTTCCCTCTTGAACTCTAAGACTGTCTAATCTAGACTTAAAATCCTATCTACCTGCATTAACTAAAGTAAATGCCTTCTATCTATTTCAGACAAGAGCGTAAGGCTTGAGGTCTGATAAAATACAACAAGTGCTCCTTCATAAATGTTTCCTTGAAGGTTTGGTGCTTCATCTTTAATGAAAATTCAAAATTTTTATCAAGCTTATATGTCATGCATTTAAAAACACATGCGCTGGCTCCACGCTTGCTTTGGTAGTAGCGATGCTCCTGCATCATACTCCCTTTCTTGAAAGATTTCATGGGCTCCTGTCCATGAGCTCCTGCATGGTCTGTCCATGCCTTTGAATCACTGCTTCTATCTCCCAACTGGCATCCTCCACTAGATGGTTCTTCCATTTCACCAGATACTCAAAATATTGCTTTCACCTGGTCTTTTTGGTCACCCTCTTGTTAAGTATATACTCCATTTGTGGCTTCTCTACAATCGGTATTTGCTTCTGCCACTGGACTTCTGGCTGTAAATCACCTCCAGCTCCTGCTTCTTCAGCCTTATATGGATATAAGTCTGAGACATTGAATGTCAGAGATATTCCGATCTCATTCAGAAATTCAACCTCATAAGCATTCTCTCCCAACTTCCTCAGGACTCTGCATGGCCCAATTTTCTTCATTTTCATCTTGTTGTATGTTCCCCTTGGAAACCTTCTTTCCTCAGATGTGCCAGAACCAGATCACCAACCTCAAATTGAAGTTGTCTCCGATGTTGATCCACTCTGTGCTTGTACTCCTGGTTCGATTCTGTCAGTCACTGCTTCACCCTGCTGTGAAGAGCCTCCATTGCCTCTGCGAATTCTTCAGCGTTTGCACTCTGAGTCATTATTTGTTCCAAATTCCTCAGCTCCGAAACACCTTTTAGCTGTCTTTCGTATACTATTTCAAATAGACTTTTCCCTGTGCTTTGATTCACCGAATCATTGTAAGCGAATTCTGCCTGTGGCAATACGTTATCCCAGCTGCTGTGGTGCTCTGTCACTGGGATTCTTAGCAAGTCCCCTAGACTCCTGTTGACCAATTCTGTCTTCCCATCTGTTTGTGGATGATAGGCAGAACTAAACATTAAGTTAGTTCCCATCTTCTTCCAGAGTGTCCTCCAGAAATGTCCAACGAATTTGGTATCCCTGTCCGATACAATGCTTTTCGGCAGTCCATGAAGTCTAACAACCTCTTTGAAAAATAAATTTGCGATGTGAGTCGCATCGTTGGTCTTCTGACATGGGATAAAATGTGTCATCTTTGAAAACCTGTCAACCACCACAAAGATCGAATCATGTGCTCTTTGCGTCCTCGGAAATCCTAGTACAAAATCCATGCTGATCGCCTCCCATGGCCTTTCTGGTATGGGAAATGGATGATAAAGACCTGCATTCTTCTTTCTTCCCTTAGAATGTTGGAAAATTCTACACATGTCAACAAAATTTTTAACTTCTGACCACATCCCTAGAAAAAAGTATGACTCACTCAGCTTCGCGAATGTTTTGTCATGGCCAAAGTGCCCTGCTAAGCCTCCACTGTGCTTTTCTTTCAACAAGTTCTCCCTCATGGAGAAATTTCGAATACACAATTGATTTCCCCTGAACAACAATCCATCTTGGATCATGTAATATATCCATTGACTTTTGTCTCTGAGAACTGGGTTCTCAGCTGCTCCATACGCCTCTGCAAAATCTTCATCACCTGCGTACATCTCCCTGAGATCATCAAAGCCTAAAGTCTTGACTTTGAACTCTTGCAACAACAAACATTTCCTGCTCAAAGCATCAGCCACTTTGTTAGCAGTACCTGAAATATGTTTGATAACAAATGTAAAATTCTGCATGTATTCTACCCATTTAACATGCCTCTRATTTAATTTMTCCTRCTGAGTTACATACTGCAATGCATGATTATCACTATATAAAATGAATTCCCTTGGAATCAAATAGTGTCTCCATTTTTTCAATGCTTGTATGATGGCATAAAATTATTTATCATATGTGGAGTATTTTTCCTTTGCCTCATTCATCTTTTCGCTGAAATAAGCAATTGGTCTGTCATCCTGACTCAAGACCGCTCCTATGACAAATCCACTTGCATCACATTTCACCTGGAACGTATTTCGGAAATCTGGCAACACCAACACTGGTTTCTCTGCGATCTTCCGCTTCAATAGATTGAAGCTTTTCTCAGCTTCCTCAGTCCAATGAAAAGATTTATGTCTTTTCCTGACTGTGTCCATCATCGCTGCGCTGATTCCACTAAAATTTTGGATGAATTTCCTGTAGAAACTCGCGAGTCCATGGAAAATTCTCACCTCGAAAACATTTCTTGGTGATGGCCAATTTTTAATTACCTCCACTTTACTTGGATCCATCTTTAATTCATTTGCCGATATGACAAACCCCAAGTAAATGATTTCTCTCTTCATAAATGAAGACTTCCTCACATTTATTAACAACTTCTCCTGCTGTAGCTTCCTCATTACTGCAGCCAAATGCTTCAGATGCTCTTCTTTTGACTTGCTGAAAATTAAGATGTCATCCAAATAAACAATGACAAACTTACCAATGAATTCCTTCAACACTTCATTCATCAGCCTCATGAATGTACTTGGTGCGTTCGTCGGACCAAATGGCATGAATAACCATTCATACAACCCTTCATTCATTTTGAAGGCTATCTTCCACTCATCACCTTCCCTCATGCGAATCTGATGGTATCCGCTTTTCAAATCCACCTTTGAAAAAAAAATTGCTCCGCTTAAGAAATCCATTAGATCATCCATTCTCGACAGTGGGAATCTGTACCTGGTGGTAATTTTGTTAATGGTTCTAGAATCGGTACACATTCTCCAGCCTCCATCTTTCTTTGGGCTGAGTACCGTTGGAACGACACACGGAATCAAACTTTCCCTGACCAATCCCTTGTCCAATAACTCCTGGACCTGCTTTTTAACCTCCTCGTTCTCCTGAGGCGTCAACCTGTACGTAGCTTTATTTGGAAAACTAGCTCCCGGTACAAGGTCTATGTGGTGACTTATGCTCCTCATCGGTGGCAACGAATGAGGCAGTTCGTCTACCACAATATCAATGAACTCTTCAAGTAGCTCCTGAATTTCTTCTGACAAATCATCCACTCTTGTGCGGGTCAAAATGATTTTTGGTTTCCTGACCACAAATATTTGAGGATCTTCTTTCTTCTTGACTTCTGTAAGAAGCTCCTTCCCACTCATGAGAAGTACCCTGTTGTTCACTTCCGGCTTTACCTCCTTATCTTTGATCGGAAGTAACATATGTGTTCTCCCATTCTTTTCCAGGGTATACATATTCATTTTCCCATCATGAATCACATTTCTATCATACTGCCATGGTCTTCCTAGCAGTAAATGGAAAACATCCATAGGAATGACATCACATAAAATTTTGTCATTATATCCTCCTATTTTAATTCAACTAAGCACTATTTAGTGACACTCACCTGATGTCCCTTCTGTAGCCATGAGACCTTATATGGACTCGGGTGATCATTCATCTCCAACTCTAGTTTCTCCACCATCTCGGTTGAAACAAGATTATCGGTGCTTCCATTGTCCACAATGACTTTGCATTTCCTGTCTTTGGTCTGGCATGCAGTTCTGAACAATTTTCTTCTCTGAGCTGTGTTCTCCACCTCCTTCTCGAGTGTTAAGATAACTTTACGCATCATCAATGACCTTCCATATTATGTGTCTTCTGCATCAGCAGCTCGCCTTTGTGCCTCGGCGATGTGCGCTTCTCCTCCATCCTTCTTTCTATCTGGACAATCAACTGCCTTCTGCCCATTCTTCCCACATGTGTAACATGTGATGATTCCTCCTCTTCATCTACCTCGACCTCTAGTACGAGGAAGAGTGTTTGCATCAACGTAATCTCCTCGTTGATCATTTTGTTGCCTTCTCTATTCCGCATGTGGCCCTCGCTGTGAGGTTCCACCTCTTTCAACTTTACCCTGAGGTCTCTTCAACTCCTCCTTGGGCTTCTGGTATTTATCCTGGGCAACTGATTTACCCTTGGGATGACTTCTGCCTCTACCTCATTGTGCTGGCTTATGGCTCAGCTTTTCCTCAGCTTTCAAATCAATCTGATACGCATCCTCCACCGTTTTGATGGTTTTCATACTCATCTCGTCCTGGATATCGTATCTTAAGCCATTCATATACCTGACTACTTTTTCATCATCACTCTCTCGATGGCCTGCTCTAATATTGAGCCTGTAGAATTCCTCGGTATACTCCTTCACCGTCATCAACTTCTGTCTCAGGTTCTGCATCCTTCTGAACAGTGTGATTTGATAATCCCTTGGGATGAACTTTGTCTTCATCTTCGCAATCATTCGATCCCAACTTTTGATCTTTTGCTTGCCTTTGGAACGTCTATCTTCCTGAAGCTCGTCCCACCATAATGCTACATGTCCTTTCAATTTCGTGACAGCATGTCTAACCTTCTTATCCTCTTCGATATCCTCATAATCGAAGTAGGTGTCAAGAGATCTAATCCAATCCAACAACTCTTCTGCATCCAGACTTCCTTCATAAGTTGGAATGTCAATTTTTTTCTTTGAACTCATTCTGGAAATGGCTTTAATCAATTGCTCATTGGCTACATCTTCGGCTGCAAATTCTCCCTGTTGTGCATCTCTGCGCTGCCTCCATATCTTCCAGCCTCGCTCGAAGATCTCGTATATGCCTCTCCATTTCTGGATTAGCTACTTGTATGCCCCTTCTTCGCACATCCCTATCCTCAGGTTCAGGTGACTGTCTTTCTCTTCTGGGCGGCATGGTGAATTTTTCTCCTCTGCTATGGAAGGCAAATAACTTCCTCGCTCTGATACCACTTGGTGCAGACCACACTCCACAGAGCATGTCTGCTCCCACCATGACCTCCCTTTATCCTAGGCCCGAAGAACCTCAAGGTTCTTCCGATCCCTTATCAGGACCCCTTAATACCCACAGAATGCTCTCTGTGATCTCCCTTTGGCTTATCGGGAAATCGGGTCTAGCGTTATCGCGAAACTCGCAAGCATGTTCCTCGTGCTACAGAAAACCCTGAAACCTGATGGGTTTCGATGTCAACATTATTCTATTCTTGGTCGGGGACTTCCCTATCGGGAAATTGGCATATGCAGTGTCATAGTTCTCGGGCCCTACGAATCCTCGACTCTCGAATTTGCGATGGCACCTTTCTCCTTTTCCAAGCTCCTCCTAGCTATCCCTTCTCGCATATGACCTATCGGTCCACTGGACCACATATTTCTCCCTAGTCGGAGTTTTGGACTTCGCAGAAATGATACTCGCGGAACTCGCGCCCTCGAAAATCCTGATTCTCCAATCCCCGACGCCACCTCATGTTGACCTTGCAAAGGTTGACTTCCCTGACACATGTCTTCCTCTCCAGTGCCTATGGTTCAAACTTCTGTGTAATCGGGATTTCGCATTTTGGGAAATCGCGATTCCCGTGTCACAATTTCACGGACCCTTCTAAACCCCGATCTCCGATATGGGGTGACACCTGTCCTCCACCAAATTCTATAGTTGTGGGACCCGTCGCGATTCGGAGTTTCGCGACTCCTCCGGTCGTGAGTTTCTTGACATCGAGAATCCCGAGTTACTGAACTCCGACTCTTCCCGATCCTTGGACACGCATCCCTCAGATCAACGGCTCTGATCACATCGGGAAATCACTAATCGCGATTTCAATATGCTCGAGTCTCCTGTCTCCGGAAACCACGAATCTTCGATTCTCGATTCTTTGGGATCTCCTGCCACGTGTCCCTGCAGATATCGATGGCTAAGATTCTCTGTCGGGGTTTCGAGACTTAAAAGGTCTCGGTTCTCTCGTCTTGTAAAACCCCGATGCCTCCAAAGTCTCGATGACTTCTCAGAACGCTGACACGTGTCCAGTCGGGATCAACGGCTCGGATCTCTTCTCGGGTTTTCGGGACTTTCAGGGTCTCTGATTCTTACCCTATGGAAACCCGAAGACTCTGAAATCCCGATGACTCCTTCTTGGCACACTAGAGCTTAAACCCAGTGCAACTTTCCTGTGATCTAACGGCTGAGGGGAAAACATCCCCTGATCCAACGGCTCAACAATTCTCTCGAGCTTGGGCTTGGATGTGGTCGTAACCTCCTCTCACTTTCACGAGATCCGCCGGATGATGGGTTTTGTCGGTCTCCTCTATGATATCCTGCCCGTCGGTTTCTTCCCTCTTAGGGATTTCTTGCAAGAATTCTCCTGTGCACCCTTTCAATAATTTTGAAGGCCTCTCTCCCTCCTGAGCTTTCTTCACAGTTTCTTGATCTCTTAGAAAAGAGATTTCTTTGCACACACTCTTTTGCGCTCAATATCCAACAGCTTCCCCAGTATTGAATCTTCCTGACTCTGCGCACTCCCTGCGGCAGCAGTCTTCAATTTCTCTTCACTCAGATTTGCAACTGAGGCTTCCCCTCCTGCCTGTGCACTCTTTTCACGGCTTCAACAGATTACTTCCACTTCTGGGTGAATGAGAACAAAGTAAAACTGTTGAGCCTTCATCAACGTGCTCCCTTGCGGATGAATTCCACTACACCCCTTGCAGGAATCTCTTGGCTCAGACAGAGAAACAATTGAAACTCATTTCATCTCCCATTCAGACTTTAGTTTCAAACATGAAATCTCATGCACAGCATATACAAAGCCAATGCATAATCAGAAAACAAACATTCATAAGTGCATGAACAATATATACAGAGAAACAACACCAGCCATGAATTTGAATCAGAACCTCCTTCTATTTATTCAAAATGCCTGTACATGGGTGTTCTTCACAATTTTATCTGCTTTCTCTTCTCTCTTGAATTCTTGATAATATTACAATGTACAAAGGAGGGTGTCTATATCCATTTTCCCTCTCAAACTCTAAGACTGTCTAATCTAGACTTAAAATCCTATCTACCTGCATTAACTAAAGTAAATGCCTTCTATCTATTTCAGACAAGAGCGTAAGGGTCGAGGTCTGATACAATTTAACAAGCACTCCTTCATAAATGTTTCCTTGAAGGTTTGGCACTTCATCTTTAATGAAAATTCAAAAATTTTATCAAGCTTATATGTCATGTGTTTAAAATCACATGCATTGGCTCCACGCTTGCTTTGGTAGTAGCGATGCTCCTGCATCAATTGTGCTTGCACACAAGCCGCATCAATTGTCCTTGGTTTGAAAAGTATCACTTGATTTAACAAATGGCTATGTAGAAACCCCATATACTTGAGGAGTACATATGGGTTCTTAGGAGAGATACCCAACATGATCATCATATTCCTGAATTTGGTGGTGTATTCTTGCACACTCTGTTGTTTCCATTGCCTAAAGTGATTCCAATTGATCCATTGGTCTAATACATACCCAATAGGGTAGAATTGGGAATTGGTGAATATTTTAAAATCATCTTACTTAGTTATTGGTGGATCACCATCCAGCCTAAGTATCTTTGTGTGGATTTTCCACTAAGTTAATGCATGGCCCTCTAATTTCAATTGAAAAAATGAAATTTTATTCTCTACATCTATTTTATGGACACTGAAATACACTTCTAACTATTGCAACCAATGATTCAACTTAACAACATCAATCTCACCTTGATAGGGCTTGGTGTCCACTTTCACTTCCATTTTAAATAGAGGTTGTGAAGGAGTGCCTTAGTTTCTCTTTCTTGGGATCTTTTCTCGACTCCTTTTCTAGGCCTTCATTGTCTCTTGGTTTCTCCTTAGATCCAACTTCTGAGTTAAATCCACCAACCTCCCCAAAATTTATGAGCTTATTTTCTAGAGTTGTCCTGAGGAGGTCCATGTCATGAGAGATATCAACATCTTTCTCTTCTAAACTCAAAAATCTCTCTTTTGTTTCATCCTAAGGATTGCTACGAACTAACTCATCTGCCATGGATAGGGTTCTATGGCTTCCTTCTTAATCCAATTCCTCGATCCTACAACTTTCCATGAATACCCCAAACAAAACCAGATCGTGATACCAATATAATATTTAAATTGTCAAGGATATTTCACTAGAACAGTTCATCACAACAAATCTAGTATTACACTAAAATATTTTATTAATGCATGTTTATTTTCTTAGATCTCAGATTTATTATCACTAGCTTATCTCTCAAATTATGAAAAATAACCTAATACTAAAATGAAAGAATAAGTAAAAGAACACACCATCCATACAAATGAAGGCAAGATGTATCCTTGAAAACCCAATATGGGAGAAAACCCAGATAGAAGGTGAGACTATGATATTCTCTCTTTTCTTCAGTGATGAAATGAAAATACAAAGAAAGAGGCACTCACTATGGAGTTTACTTTAACAATTTGTCCTAATTGGCTACTACAAAATCTTGTTCCTCTTTTTTTATACTCTCAAATAAACTCCTAGATGTTAAGCTCAACTATGGAACAAGTACAATGCTAATGAATGGAACCCCTTCTCCTCCCAGTAGCCTGGTATTTAACATAACCTGATAGTCATCTATGGTTAGGGTTTTTTCATCCTCAACCCTCAATTAGTGATAAGTTTTTGGACCTTCTAGAATCTTCTTGAAAGTCCACATGTGTCTATCCCATCATGTGTGAGTAATGGAGGTTGATGTGGCATCCATTTGTACCATGGTGTTCAATGAGGTAGGTCAACCTGCGAAAGGAATAACTGATATGGATTTATGAGCAGAAAAAAATAAATAAATAATTGAATACAATAATTCTTAACTGCAAAAAAACTCTATATGACTTCGATGTGTGACCGAGAGTGAGTGAAAATAGTGCTTACCTATGTTCCAATCAAATAAATGGACTAGACTTGGTCAAGTGTTGATTGGATGATACATATGAATTCATGTTTTTATATGTGTTGACTTTGGTCACCCGTTGCAAAATGTGAAGTGAACATGGATCATTTGTTCCAATTGACGATGGAAACAATAATTATAAAAGAGGATTTAAGTTACACCTTTTGTTCCGGCCCTAGAAATTAACCTTCATGCTATTCAATATGTGAAATCAATTCTAACCATCTGATCGTGATCCCATTATAATCCAACAAACAAAGTTGAGTTATACAAATGATGATAAATGTGGCTTGGTCCAGTGATATAACGATCACAGTGAACTCATGATGGTCAGATGAGAATTAATTCGCCACTTTTCATTAATTTTCATTTGATTTGGGAGAAGACTCATATATTATTTGTGTTGATAGTAATGGATGTAGGCAAATTATATTTGCGCACCGGTCTAGTCATTCATCCTTATGGTTTGAGCATTGTTTTGGTGTATATAATGCAATCCCCTATTGAATATTGGAACAAATTTAGCATCCATGGAATCGATTTCTTAGAGTCCATTCAAGAGATAAGTTGGTGGTTTTTGTTTATGTTTTGCAATTTTGTAGATATGTTAACCTAGGATTGTAGGGTTTTTATTTTGGGATTGAAACAATTTTAGCAGTAAAGACACTATGGAATATAGTGATGGACATGATAGAACAAACATTTCTTCAAATAATATCCACAAAACTAGAATTTTTGGATGGTGGGATCTCTCCAAAAATACCATACCATATTCACAATGATGATGACCATATTGACACTCTTTGCATGAATGCCAACACCATAACACCATATCCAATATTGATCACATTGACCCCCTTTTGACATCAAAGAAAACACCATATATCCAACATTTTTCCCCTTTGGCATTGATGGCAACAATGTAAAACCCCCTTATTTTCAATCTTAATTGGGGTTTACTATTTATTCTCCCCCTTTGATAGCCATGGAAGAAGGGATATTTCAATGTTCCCCCTGAGGTTATGCTCCCCTTGTCCATGTACTCTTTTTATGATGGTTCTTGTGAAATTCAATTAGGTATGGAGATTACCCCCAGTTTCTATATAAGGTTTTCAAAAGTTATTATCGGAAGAGGTTTTGTGAATATATCTGCAATATGTTCTTTAGTATCCACATATTCCACTTTAAAAAAAATTTGAGATACTCGTTCCATTAAAAAATGAAATTTCATTAGGATTTTCTTTCCATGTTGGAAGTGCTTACAAATAGAGTTTGAAGGTTTAATAATCTTTGGCATATATTTCACAACTTCCTTTTTACTAATTTTTATCAAATTATCGAAGCTTTTGTGTCCCATTCTTCTGTGCCATAGAAAAATTTCATCTATTTGACTTATGCAACATTTTTCTTCTTCTTATATGTTTACGATATATACATTGGTGTCCTTGGTGCAACAACCACTAGTTTTTCTGAACCTTCTTTTCTAATCTCACATATTTTAGAGTCAAATATATTTTTCCTTGATCACATGTTTGGCTCATACTGAGGAGATTAGGTTTCAAATTTTCTACTTTATCTTTGTTATTTCCCAGACTGATTGTACCCTTTCCAAGTATCTTGGTAGAGACATCATCTCCAAAAGTGACCCTTTCTTTTTCTTTCCTTTTCAGACTAAGGAATTTGTCTTGATCTCCTGTCATATGATTTGAACATCCATGGTCAACGTACCATTGAATTCCTTTATTTTTATCATATAAGGATACCTTACAATCTGTCTCTTTTTATTTCCATGTCTTTTTATGCTTTTCTTCTCGTATGTTGGAATACTTCATAGGATGATTTAGTAGTCTAAAAAAACTATCTTTGTGACCATAATTGTTTCATTTGTAGCATTCAACATTGTAGTATTATAATGGAGAGAATGAATTATAGTTTCTATTATCACATGAATTTGTCATGGGTCTTTTGTCCCTTAGGTTTTATTTTTTATCCTTTAGTCTTTAGGTTTTCTTGATTTTTCTCTTTATGATTTGCTTAGAGTTATAGCAAGATTTGCCTCACCATTGCTATCTTGCAAAGAGGGCCTTTGTCCATTTCCCTATGAAGATTATTCATCCCTTTTTGATGAATCTAGAGATAAAAATACATGTTTTTCCACATATACATGCCCTATCTACTATACAACATGTGTATACACAGGCTGCTCCACTACAGCCAGCGTACATTGTGATTTGTGCCAGAAAATAAAAATATGGAGTCAGGTTTCCATGTCACGATAGAAGATATTTAATCCTTATCCTTCCATATACCAAAAACGTTTTGACTCAGCCCTTCAGTTGCATTTTGAAGTATATAAGAGCACAATTCCAAGCTATGGAAAAGAGGAGAAAGCATTCAACTTTGAGAGAAAAGTTCTCTGGAGAAATTACTTCATATTGAGTTTACATCCCTTTGTTCCTCAAGTCTAAACACATTGTTCAATCCCCAAGGTCTTTCCCTATTATTGAGAGAACCTCATTGTCTCCCTTCTATGAGCTTGCCTTTGGTGGAGGATTGAAGTGGTGGAGGCCTAGTTGGAAGGAACCTAGTTTCTTGGTTTCGAACCATGCTGACACGAAAGTCTGTAATGTTGTCACTTATGATGATCATTTATTAATAAAAATACTCCTTTCCCATCCAATTGATATAGTGCAAATATATGATTATTATCCATGGGCATATTTGTTATGTTTATAAATGTATTATGCTATCTAATGTGCTAACCCCTTTATATTATCAATATATGCTTGCTCTGCTTGTTTCTTGAGAACTTGTTGCAGGTATAAAGCTTTGGGTCAAAGTACTCAACGGTGGAAAATCATCAAACGTTGGATCGAGGTAGGCCTCTTTCTTATATTGCACATTAATTTATATAGCATATGTTGTAATTGAGTTGATTTCTGCAGTCATACCTGTCTTTTGTGGTTCACCCTTTCCATAGAGAGTTTTTCCCTCATAACAGAACTGGCGACTCCACCTGGGAGAGATCTTATTTCAAAGGGATGAAGTATTTTTTCTCCTTGCATTTCTCTTTTTCCTTTATGTTCCTTGTCGTATCACTTCTTGACAGATTTTGTTCACTCTGGGTCTAAGTTTTTAGCCTTTTTACCCTTGCCTGGCCTTGTTTTCAAGCCTGTACACACCCTATTGTCTTGATAGTCACATACATATGCGTGTTGTCTCATTTCAAGCTACGTATATACACAATGTTTCCCTAAAAAGTCACGTATACCACTTTTCCTTACCCGTTTTCTTGTTTTGGTGGTTGTTGGGTGGGATTTGATAATTGTTGAGCCTTCTTAGGTCTCTGTACTGCCTGTTGAGATTTTCTGGGTTGACAGGAAACCTGTTTCGAGTTGAATTTTTTGGCATAGTCTTTCTCATTGTTTTTCATTTTTGATTTGTCCTTGAACTCTGGGATGTTGTCTTGGCTACTTGGTATTCTTCTTGAGTTATTTTGTTTATACACAGTAGAATTTATATATCAGGTTGAGTTTCAGTCCATGCATTTTCTCTCTAATATTTTGAAAATACAAAAAAAATAGGCATTTTGCATTGGTTGGCATTTTTGTCTTTTGAATCTTTATCATTAGCTTAGTGCATTTAGTGAAAGATTGCATTTTACTTCTGAATTGCAGATTTGAAATTGAAAACTGCACTATTTTTATATGCATATCATTCATTAAAAAGTTAAAGTTAGACTTTGCATTATATTCATAATTATTTTCTTGCAGAGTCATAACATCATGAGTTTCACTTCCATACCTTTTTGAGTAATCACGACCAATAAAATTTATGCTTTAAATTAAAATTTATTAGTCACGATTTTATTTTTTAGGGTGCACAAACTAGTCTAGGACTTAGTGCCTTGGAATAGGATTTTGTGAGTAAACTTCTCCAAGGAAATTAAATCAACATATGTGTCTAAGATAGGGAGTTGAGAATTCCATTGTATAATTGGTAAGATCAGGAGCCTTCGCTCACACTGGAGTTAATCATGAGGTTGTGTGAAGTTAGTTGAAGGGATAACCCCCGGATACTCACCTAGCATCAGAGATATTTCAATGGATTTATTCATATTTGAGGATCTTGCTACTAACCATACCTATGTGAGAGGCGGTGCTTTCAAGGTTTCGGGATTTTCTACCCTGCCCATACGGTGATCCAGACTTACAACTTCTCGCATGTGCATCGGTTATATAGTGGTTTATTAGTTTCTTGACTTAGGTATCTCATAGGTTACTTGCAGGGGTTATTCTGTTTGTATCCTGGGTCAGATAGGGGTCTGAAAACACACAATCTTTACGAAAGTTTACCTCTCTGGGGGGATTTGACCGACTGGTTGTTAAGCCCATGAGGGCCCCTATAACTGATTATGTTACCTCCAAACTTTAGAGGTGAGTCTCAAGTCCCTCTTAGACGAGGCATACCTTATTTAGTGAGGGAGGCCACTCAGCCACTCTAGACCATTTGCATACATATTGGTCGTTTGAATTATTGGTATGCTTTTTGACTACTACTTGGCCTTAGGATATATTTTTATTTTGTAGAGTCATAAGTCATCATGGAGTCGGACTAGCATCCCCGCCGGTCCCGTTGGTTGTTACAGTTACCACTGGATTTTGAGTTCTTGCCTTCTAAAAGGTGTAGAGTCATTAGTCATGGTACAAACACATCCACCTTTCAAACTTGTGGTTCCACAAGGATGAGTACTAAATATATCCTTTAGAACACTGGGAGCTCTTCTACTCCCATACCCACTATAGTTAATGGCACCCCTTCGACTTCTGCAACCGCTACAGTTGTAGTGTCGGAGGCATATACTAGTACTACGGATCAACCTGTAGTTAATGATTCATCTCTTGCCTCAAAACCTTTTGGGGGTATTGGTCACTCACCGAGTTACAATGTTCAGTCCATCCCTATGGATTCTAGTCCATTTTCATATGGTATTCCTAACTTCACTTCCCAGTTTTCGACTGCCATCCCAGCTGTTGGCCCTAATGCTAGCATTGGACTTGGGGGCACTACACCTCCTTACACTCCATTTCCATTTGGTGATTCTCATATCCCTCAAATGAATCCTAATGTAGGAAGTGTCACTGCTTTTAACCCTAGGTCGAATCCTCTTACTACTGGATGGAACAACCAACCTGGCATACAAGTTCCACCCTACATCCCTACCTCCTTGGTGTCAATTCTAACCAATAATTTTGGCATGACGAATCCACTTCAATCCTCCAGGTTCCCACCTGGAGGAGGTCAGTATTACACTTTGGGAAACCCCCAACCCAGATCCAATCTAGTTGGGGGCACTTTTTACAACCCCCAACCTGGATCTAATCTAGTTGGGGGCACTTTTTATAACCCCCAACCTGGATCTAATCTGGCTGGGGGAAATTTCCATAACCCTCATCATAAAATTCCTACTGGAATGATGCCCAACCCACCTTATATGAATCAGCCCGGAGGAGGGCCTTATAATCTCGGACAGGGCTATGGTTCTTACCAGAATCCTGGATGGGATGCAATTCTGCAAGCACAATATTTCATGGGAGGTTGGGGCGAGATGTCGCAACCACATCTCCCTTTTCTGGCCAAGCTCATTCTGCTAGACTTGTCTAAGTTAATGAATGACCTAGTCGGTCATGATCCCACATGGCCCCCCATCCCCACCAAAATTCCTTCAGACATTCCAAAGTTTGAAGGCAGGAATGGAGAGGACTTTGGTGATCACGCCACTACCTTTCACCTTTGGTGCTCATCGAATTCCCTGAATCATGATTTGATTAGATTATGATTGTTTCAATGAACTCTCATTGGAGTTTGTTCGTAATGGTATATTAAGCTACCTAGGGGGACATATGGGTCATTTAATCAACTGGTGATGGTCTTTCTCAACCACTTTCAATTGGCCATTCGTTATGATGTTGGCCTCAAACTTTTGTCGACTTTACACCAGGACACTGCCACTCATATCTCAGATCATATCCAGGAGTGGCATAGATGGAGACAGTTGATTAAGACTCCTATACCCCTGACCTTTCTCCTAGAATGGTTCCTAAAGTCTTTGCACCCTCCTATCTCAAAGGACGTTGCTACTTCTGGGGTCTCTAATGAGGCATAAGATATCTTTAGAGCCCAACATTTAGATTTAATATATGCTTAGTCTGGGATGTTATATCACCTTCTTCCATAAGCACTGCGGTCAAATTACGATCCTAGGAAAAAACTCGGACCTCTTGTCGATGGCATTGTAGGATTCACCGATGTAAAGTCTATAGACTCGGCGATGAGCCACTTGAATAATTTGTCTCTAAACCAGTCTATCGGAGGACCATCTTTGTCTGTGTCCTCCAAGTCCACTCAGTTAGCATATGTACATTACATGCAATCATCAAAAAACCCAAAGGGAATAAAAGGAAAGGTCGAAATAATCGTAAGGGTGGGAAAAATGGTAATAAACCCAAGGACAAAGATAATAATGGGAAACCAAATGATAATGTTGGAGAGGGTAAGAAAGAGAAACATAAGGTGAAGTTTCCTTGTAAACATTGTACCAATGACCACCTTACACATTTATGCCCCAAACTCACGAAGCCTGCGAGGATTTTAAATCTACCGCCCATTGTGCTAAAAAATCCATTCCCACATAACCAACACTTATCCTCGAGCTCCTCGAATGCTGAGAATGAATCCGTTGGAAGTCAAAACCCACCGTCGCAAGATGGCGACCATTTTTGTATCAATATGGTCGACACAAAAATTTATATAGCCACTTGCTCTCGAGATTATAACTCTTCAAAAGATACTACCAGTCTAGAAGCTCATCCTCTCTCTCTGAAGACGAACTTACAGATTGAGAAACCAGAGCCACCGCCTCATATTCTGAAAGGAGTACTCAAGCACTCTACTCACAACCCTAATGCTAGAGACACCCAGAACTACTCTATTATTGAGGATCTAGGCCAAACCCCTTGTGCGATGTTGGCTTTGGAGGTACTCCAGACGTGTCTATCATAGAGGAATGCCTTACTCTATTCTTTAGGATCTCTATAACCTAGTGTTTTAAAAGTTATCAAGTTTGACATAATGGATATGAAGCCTTGATTACATTACCATGTGTCTTTCCAAATCCACTTGGAGTATTCCAAGTATACTATCAAATGTGCGGTCGTTGATGAAGGCGCTGCCACGTGCGTGATGTCCCTGGTTTGTTGGAAAGCTTTGGGTTCTCCGACCCTTTCCAAGTCATTGAACATGTTGATTGAATTTGAAGGTCATTCCTTCTACCCTGATGATATTCTCCATGCCTTTCCAGTCCAGTTAGGTGGGAAGATGGTAGAGGTGGAAGTAGAAGTAGTTGATGTGCCTCTTGATTATAACCTGTTACTAGGTCACAATTGGACCTATGCTATGGTCATTGTCGTATCGTTTGTCTTTCGTACACTTTGTTTTCCTCATCAAGGGGAGATCATGACTATCAACCAATTGTCATTTGCGTACTCTACTCCTAATGCATCTATCGGATCGTCGATCCCTGTGATCGACAATTATCAGCGAACAACTAAGAATATTGGTGTCAGAATGTATTCTTCCCTTATGGATGCTTTGTACTTCTCGACATCGAATCACCACATTTACACCATGTCTAGTAGGTCTACTTTGATAGTCAGGTCCATTCATTTCCACACTTCCTATCTTAGTGACCCATGGACCCTACCTTCCCTGATTTTTTCATGTGAAGGTCAGTCGCATGTTGGCATGGCCATGCCACTATCGGTGACAAAGATTGCTTATCAAGCTGTTATTGACTCTTTCGCCGATCCAGATCTTGTTACCTCACCGAAGGACGAGGAGGATCCTATTCTTAGGCCTGTATGGACCACCCTGTTGTCTTGTTTGCATGATTTCCTAGATGAGAATTTTCCTTTAGAGGAAGCCATCCTCGAAGCCATGAATGGTTTTGATAGACCTTTGGGTGATATGCATCATCAATCTTATTTTCTCCCAATTCTTGAAAGAATCGAGCAATATTATCTTCGATCTACCTTGGGCGAGATAGTCGATCATGCCATAGTTCCACTTGATACCCATGGCATTTATGCCAAAGGAAATATGGTGAGTATTTCTCCTACTGTCTCGATTGATATCTATCGTACCCCTAGCAAGATTGAGAACATAAATATAGGTGTGGATTGTTCACGAGAATAAATTCTTATCTACACCGATCTCTTCAAATAATTTCGAGATATATTTACTTGGTCATATGAAGAGATGCCAGGGATCAACCCTCGTATTGTCGAACATGAGATTAGAACTTATCCGGATGCTAAAACTGTTTGACAACATCTTAGAGCTGTGAATCCTAGGAAGGCCCCTGCTATTACGGCATAAGTGGAGAAGCTACTTAATGTTGGCTTCATCTACTCGGTTCCTTTGACTGAATGGGTATCCAACCCCGTTCATGTGAATAAAATGCAAGGAACCATCCATGTGTATATGTAATTTTGCGACCTGAACAAGGCTTGTCCTAAAGATAACTTCCCCACACCTTTCATCGATTAGATTCTTGACAAGTGTGCGGGAAGTGAGATATTTTCTTTTATGGACAGATTTTCAGGATAAAACCAAATCCAAATCAAACCTGAGGACCAACACAAGATGACATTTATGTCCTTGGGGTACTTTTTCATACCGAAAAATGGCTTTCGGCCTTAAAAACACCGTAGCAGCCTTCCAATGTGCCATGACTTTCTCTTTTCATGATCTTAAGCACATAGTCGAAGCCTACCTTGATGATCTTGCTGCTCACTCTCACAAGAGAGTGGATCATGTTACACACCTTCGGCTTGTTTTTGAAAGATTCTGTTACTATAGAATTTTGTTGAACCCTCACAAATGCATCTTTTACATTAAGTCTAGACGTCTTTTAGGATTTTTATTTTTCTATACCGGGATCATGGTAGATCCTCTTAAGGTTGAGGCAATACTTCAATTGCCTCCCCCGCGCACAATTAGACAACTTGAGGGTTTACATGGGAAAGCTAACTTTCTACGTTGGTTTATAGTGAATTATGCCAATATCACTAAGGGTTTCATGCGCCTCTTGAAGAAAGACACCCCTTTTATCTGGGATGAGCGAGCCTAGGAGTCTTTTAATGCTTTGAAGAAAGCCTTAGTATTGGACCCTCTACTGAAATATCCTGATTACAATAGAGATTACTTGCTTTATATCGCCACGTTTGAAGAGATGATTGGTATGGTTCTAGTTCAGGAGGATGATGAGCTCCATGAGCATGTCATCTACTATCTTAGTCAAAAATTAGTTGGCCATGAACTTAATTACTCTCACGTTGACAAGCTAGATTTGGATGTCGTTCACGCAGTCCAACATTTACGTCACTATATATTGATTTGCAAGACTACTGTGGTTGCTGATGTCAATCTGTTTCAATACATCCTTACCAGGCATATCATAGGGGGAAATATAATAAATGGATTGTCATTTTACAAGAATTTGATCTCGACTTCGCTTTGGCAAAGTCCAAGAAATCACTAGTCTTCACAAAGTTAATACCTAATTTTCCATGATTAGATGAGGATGTTATCCATGTTGATTCATTTGCAAATGAACACATTTTCCTTGTATCATCAGCTAACCCCTAGTATGGAGGCATTGTTTTATATCTTCAAACCTTGAAGTTCACCCAACATCTCTCGCGAGATGATCGATGACATATTAGATACCAAGCCAAGAACTTTACCATCATCGATGACACTTTGTATCACCGAGGAATAGATAATATCTTGCATCGTTGATTAACTGACGAGGAATTCTAGTCAGTCCTAAATGATTGCCACAAAGGGGCTTGTGGTGGTCACCTATCCGGGCTTGCAAAAACCCAAAAAATCTTGTGACCTGGTTATTTCTGGCCTACTATCTTTAAAGATTGTATCAAAGAGGTCAAGAAGTGTCACCCCTACTAGGTGTTCACTTGAAAAATGTGCTCGCATCCAACCCCTCTTCACCCAGTCATTACCGTAAGTCCCTTCACCAAGTGGTGGGTAGATTTCATCAATTGCAACCCAACTTCGATTGGGGGGCATCAACATATTACTATGGCCTTCAACTACTTTAATAAGTGGGCCAAAGCCATGCCTACCATGAAATCTGATGGGAAGCCTATTGCCATCTTCGTATTCAGTCAAATTATCGCATGGTTCGGTATCCCGAGTGAGATTGTCACAGATCATGGTAGCCACATTCATAATGAAATGATGATAGAACTAGCATCTAAGCTAGGGTTTAGACATGGTCATTCCACCCCTTATTACCCCCATAAAAATGGGCAAGTAGAGGCTATCAACAAGTCTCTCAAGATCATCTTGCAAAAAGCTATCATTCAGAGTAAGTCTGATTGGCACATCATGCTATATCCCGCGCTTTGGACATACCGAGCCATGGTTAAGACTGCCACCATTTTTTCCCCTTTCCAATTAGTGCATGGTGTGGAGTCAATTCTTCCTATTGAATGCGAAATCCCTTTTCTTAAGTTGGCAGTCGTTCTCCTACCTGATGCTTTAGATATAGAGAAATGCCTTGTGCACCTAGAGAGTCTTTACGAGCAGTGTCGGGACACCTTTACAGCCATTGAGGCGAACACAAAATGTGTCAAGGTCCAGTACAACAAGTCTATCTATCCTCAATTGTATGCTGAGGGTGACTTGGTCCTCTTGTATGATCAAGAAAAATAACCGCTAGGGTCAGGCAATTTTAAACCCATGTGGCATGGTGCTTACATCGTGCGACGTGTTCTAGAAAAAGGAGCCTACGAGTTAGAAGACTATGAAGGGAATAAGTTGGCGGAGCCCAAAAATGGGATCTACTTGAAAAGGTAATATGCTTGAGCCCTAGGCTTGGGTAGAACTCTTTGTATACTAATGTAATTTAGTACATATACATATCTTTTCCCTTTCTTTTTGTCTTTGGATTGCTTATCGAGTTTTCCCTTTATTGACAGATGTCAATAGAGTCTTCGGTCTACCTAGGATTCGCTGATGAAGCCAATCCTCATACATGGAACTTGGATTTCGTCGCTTGGGTGGTTTACTCACCCAAGGGTCTACTGGTGTCTTCAGGTGGTGTATGACTAGGGCCATCCACGAATAATGTGGTTGAATATAGCGTCGTCATAGAACTTTTGCACGATGCTATCTCCCATGGTATTCTCTCTTTAGAAGTTTGCCTAGATTCCTAGTTAGTAGTATGTCAGTTGAACAACCTTTACCGTGTGCTTGATCCTACTTTACTCCGTTGATTTCTATAGGTACGTCTTTTAGAACAATAGTTTGATTTTATTACATATTATCACATTCCTAGGAGTTCTTATCATGTATCTGATGCCTATACTAATTACGTTTTAGATTGGCATTTGTCACATTAATAAAGCAAAGAAAACCATTAAATCAATGTACACATTGTAAAATATAAGTAAAGTCAAAGATCCTTTTTCAAATATATTTCAAAACATATGGTGTTTATATTACAAAATTGGGGACAAAACCCTTAATACACATATACAACCAATATATAGATCCCACGACATCTACGCCTGTGGCGCCGGATGTGTGTTATGATAGAAAACCACGGCATTTGCGAGATGCCGAAAAATTCATACCCATACTCTAGGTACACCCACCACTTGTCCTTGCATGGCTTCAGGTAGATCCTCTACCTGAACCATTGGAATCCTCTGCGTAGAATGAGACAGGTTTCTCTGCATGTTTTGTAGGACTCTATCAGCTTCTCCCCCCCCTCATCACCTTGGTGCTTCCATCGATGTTGAGGTAAACATGAGTGGTCTCAATGATTGATGTAACAAGGCTGAACCTGTGATGTTGGTAAGCATGAGCACAATGATCTTAAAATTGAGGTTATTTATGGCCCGAATAGAGAGTTGGCTTCCCACCTTGGGAGTCCTTGCCACGTAGTGGGCATTAATATACTCCTCGATCTTCATTCCACTCCCTGCTCTGTGTGACTTTATATTTACAACCTCTCCTCAGTGTGATAGACCAGTTAATAAGTAGATGTCCTCTACCTCGATCCTCAATGGTTGGCCATCGAGGATAAAGATTTCACTATCAGGGTCCCACTAACCCACCAACATCTCCAACAACCTCACTTGGGCCCTCATTCCTTTGAGAACCCAAAATTTGTACAAGCCACATTTTTTTAGAGCCGCTTGAGCCACAAGATTTGGTTCTATAGCTGCATCAACCTCCTCATCTCTCGATCTCTCCATTCAAGAACCATCCTGCAAAGGACAAATCAATTTTTGAGTTAAAACCCTTCTTTTTGGTCATTTGCGTACTTGTACGCGGCTTCCCTTGCATACAGTCGCGTATAGAGCTACATATACGCACCTTGTGGTTCACACAAAGGCGTATACTTTTTCATATACGCAACCTAAACAAAGGCAGCCCACGTACACCGAAATTCCTAATTTACGTTTTAAAAAACTAAAAATTTGGAACCTAATTTAGAAATGTAATCCACTGAATTTGAAGAGGATAATAAGTAGAGTTACCTAATCCAGACGGTTCGTGATTTTGTCGCCTAATGGTCCCGCAATCATCGTTTGAATCTTGAAGGCATTTTGGTCAAAATTACACTATTTGAGTAAAAATCAAAATGGTATAGTATTTTTTGATTTTATTACTATTTATAAGCTATTTTACCCACTTTATATAGTTTCATGTCATTTTTTCACCTAATGGACTAATGCAAAAGTGGTTTTGAGTTGGGTTTTGTAGTTTCGACTCAGATTTCTTGTGGATTTCAACGTTATGATTGGTTGTTCATCACCTCAGGAAGGTACTTTCATAACCTATCATATAGGATAGGTATTCACTCCATTGTTCATTTTGCACTATCCTTCGACTACCTCTTTTTACGCCTTAGGCACAAACCCATTTGTTGCGACACAGAACCTTCTGTATGCTATAAGTAGTGTTGCTAATAAATGGTAGGGACTTACCAAACATGGGTTCCCTATTTAGATCCTCTTTGTCATTTGTTGCCCATGACGAGTTTTTTCGTTAGGACTGGGATTCCATTATAACTTGATACATGACTTTATGATGAACCTCATTTCTCACTCATACACATGTGGCCTTATTCCCCACAGACTCCCAAAAATGAGTCTTAGTTAAGCTCTTTTCCGACTCGTATAGAAACCGAAAAGATTGTCGAGTGATTTGTCCCTTTCACACTTGTTAAATTGGATTTGAAAGGTCATGAGTCTTAGTTAAGATCTTTTCTGACTCGTTACCAAAAATAGAAAAGATCACCGAGTGAACTTGTCTTTTTCACACTCGTAAATTGGATTTGAAAAGACGTCTATTTGGCACAATTTTACCCCTTTTTCACACCAAGTATACTAAAAGACATAAGAAAGGACATTTTTTGGTTTTAAGTTGTGATTGCATCCCATTCCCTTGCCTGCAGTATTGAGCCTTTTGTCGGTTCTCTCTTTGCATTATAAATTGTTTCCTAAGTAGTTTTTGTGTCCTCAACCAAGCAGAGCCTTGTTTACATCCTTCAAAATTTGACACCCTATACCCTGGAGGGAACATCACCCCGAGTGTCCATATATCGCATGCATTTTCTTGCATTGAGCATAGGTACGTTCCACTGATGGAACTAGTTTTTCTTACTTGCGATACTTTTTCCCTCCTTTGTATCATAGCATTCATTTGTTATGAGAAAGAAAAAAACATGGGCAGGAAGGGATTACTATATTATATTTGGCAGCAGTCATGTCACCTTTGAATGAAGCACAAAGTTATTGAGTCCCGGTGTCATCATAACTTTTGGTTTAGCATGGCCTTAGGAAGCTAATATCGTTATAGAGTTTTCTCTACTGACAGGTTACTCTTCCAGTCTCTATAGAGAACATTATTGATGCCTCCTACATCTGATAGTTATATCATTGGGTCTATGCTATCGGAGTCTACCACATGTCTGATGCTCTTATTCAAAGGAATTCTATCAATCTGTGTCAGCCACTCCTTAGAGATCTTGACTTTGCATGTCGACCATACCCTCAGTTTGTCTTAGAATCACATGATACTCTGGTCTTATCATGCACCCTGGCCTTACTTTCATCACTGGTAGGTAACCTTGAACCCAACAATCGACATTTCATCATTGGTCATTGACTGGGTGGTTTACCTTGTGTTCGACATCAAGACATCTATTCACACTTTGGGATTCGTGCATTGTCTCGGATGCCATTAGACTTATTGGTGGTGTCCTCACCTTTATTAGTATTTTTCATCATTGGCTTCTATTCATAGGGTCTTTTTCATGTACCGCTTGCATTTGGCACATGCCAAAGATGCACAGGGTCATTGGTTCGCGAACATGTTCTTCATCCAATATCTACCAAATTATGAAACTCCTTCTTTGTTCCTCGTGATCATTGATGAGAGATGCCTTAATGCTCTCCTTTCAATGGGTCTCTTTCCATTGACTTCAGCTCATCTATTTTGGATATGGGACCTAGAGTTTTATGAGTTCCTTGAGGCTTGCATTCATTAGTGGTAGGTTCTCTCGCCATTGACATATGGGAATACATTAATGTCTCCTAATCAATGGATTCCTTAGGTGTTCGACACCGACTTATTTATTCACACTTGTAGGAATGTGTTTGGTGCCTTGATACCTACTTTCATTATTGGTAGGTTGTCTCAGGTTTGTTAATGGTATACCTCAATGACTGGTAATCAAATGATGTCTCATTTTGTTCGACCTCAACTCCTTTATTCACATGATGTAAAATTGCACCCTTGGCGGATAGTGTAGAAGACTTGAAGACATCACTGCGTGGCCGCAGCTTTCCTAAGTTGTTTCTTCCTTTTCATTGGACCAATACCTATATGACTTCAGTAATCATGGGAGATCATATTATACCCCATGGTATACAAAAATCTTCAGATTGTTTTGAACCTGGTTTCACTGGGCCTTGTTCCTGACTATGACAACTATTGGCATGTAACCTCATTTGTATTTGCCTATTCATGGCCACAGATACTTATTTGGTATATTTTTCACATGGATCTGCAACGTATTCTTGGAATCCATGTATGCAAAGTTAGTGCATAATGTAATGAACAACTAGTCTTTCCAGATGGGTTTACACCACTCCACTTCTAGGTTATTTATAATGTATTTCAGCCATCACATATACTCCTCTGATCTCACACATTAGGGGGCATCTGTTATAGCAAGATTTGCCTCACCATTTCTATCTTGCACAGAGGACCTTTGTCCATTTCCCTATCTAGACTCTTCATCCCTTTTTGATGAATCCAGAGCTAAAAATACATATTTTTCCACATATACGTGCACGATCTACTATACAACATGTGTATACATGGGATGCTCGACTACAACTTGCGTACATCGGTATTTGTGTGAGAAAACACAAAAATGGAGTCAGGTTTCCATGTCACGACATAAGGTCTTTGATCCTCGGCCTTCCATATACTGGAAACGTTTCGACTCGACCCTTCAGTTTCATTTTGAAGGCTATAAGAGCACAATTCCAAGCTATGGAAAAGAGGAGAAAGCATTCAACTTTGAGAGAAAAGTTACTTTGGAGAAATTACTTCATATTGAGTCTACATCCCTTTGTTCCTCAAGTCTGAACATAGTGTTCAGCCCTCTCTTTCCCTATTGTTGACAAAACCTAATTGTCTCCCTTCTATGAGATTTCCTTTCATGGAGAATTGAAGTGGTGGAGGCCTAGTTGGAAGGAACCTAGTTTCTTGGTTTCGAACCATGCCGACATAGAAGTTTGTAATGTTGTCACTTATGATGATCATTTATTAATAGAAATACTCATTTCCTATCCAATTGATATCGTGCAAATATATGATTATTATCCATGGGCATGTTTTTTTATGTTTATTAATGGATTATGCTATCTAATGTGCTAACCCCTTTATATTATCAATGTATGCTTTCTCTTCTTGTTTGTTGAGAACTTGTTGCAGGTATAAATATTTGGGTCAAAGTGCTTAACGATGGAACATCATCAAACGTTGGATCGAGGTAGGCCTCTTTATTATATTGCACATTAAATTATATAGCATATGTTGGAATTGAGTTGATTTTTGCAGTCACACATGTCTATTGTGGTTCACCCTTTCCATAGAGATTTTTTCCCTCGTAACACTTAGGTTAGTCTAAACAAATAAAGACTTGGGGTTTTTCTTACCTTTTTGGGGTTTATGTCTTTGACTCATCTTTTGACTTGACGCCAAGCATTTTAGACTCCATGATCCTAACGAACTAAAAAGTCACTCCATCCACTCATGCTCCTTATGCTTTTCATGCCATTCGTATGTCCGTTAAGGGGGTCAAATCAAACTTTGAAAAGGGCACTGCCAACTCACTGGGTGATTCCGTAGTGCACCTTTGTCCTATGCTCCTTTACCATAATTCGCCATAATCAGTTGATGTCATCTTTTCCATTGTTTTCAACGCCCTTGTATTTAAAAAGGAATATTGAGATTTGGTCATTTATGAGCTTCCTAACTATTTATCAATTTGAATTTTTCCTCCCAAGCTCGGTGCTGTTGAAATCACTCATTCAGATAAGATGCAGATTGTGCTACGGGATCAACTGTTAAAGATGAATTGGAGGATGAAGTGGATGTAGCAGTTCCATAGCTCGTTGGAGATATTTCATCATCAACCACAACCTCCAGGTATTTTGTGAGTTTTTTTTAGTTGCATGGGAAAGTGTTAAGATACACCTACCTCATCTTTTGGTAGCACAAGGTGCTGCAGATTGCATCTTCTCTCACCCATTTTCATATTTAACTCTTCTTCCATAGACTCCATAGCCATTTTCCAACTGAATTTCTCCCATACTAAGGTCAAGCCATTTTACTCCAGAATCTTGAATGCCCATTCATTCACTTAGCTCTTGTGTCCACACTGCACTACATAAATCGCTGCCAAAACTATGCTACAGATCTCCTGTCCTAGTGTCACATTTTCCTTGGATTTATCAGTGCCATCTTTTTTATTCACAAGATCCATGCATTATCCTCCCTTATTCACTGTGTCATCCTATGCTTTTATCTAAAAGTCTATTGGAAGTGAGGAGAATAGCAGTCCCTATCTTTTAAATATTTGATGACCATTGTATGGTGGCATAAAACTGAACAATGCATCTATGCATACCTTTTCTCAGATTTTCTTCCTCTCATTTAAAAAAAAAAAACAAAACCATGAGAACATTCTATTATTAATTTAAAAGTGATTTGGAGGAAAATCCTTGAAAGAGTAACCATTAGTCATTGTCAAATCTCATATATCTTTGCCTATGTTTGGCTCCTTTACCCCTCATTTCTTTAAAACCTTTGATCCCCTGTTTATATCCATGGAGACACCTTAAAGGAAGAAGTCTCACAATGGAGGGAGTGTGGTTAGGACTGAACCTTCTAACATGCACCTATTTGATGTCGAGCCTATGGTCAGAGAGGTTTTACAAAGGGTTGGTTGCCTCTCTTTTTGTGAAAACATGTAGAGGAGACACCCTGCAGTAGCAAGGAAGTTTGCATTACACTTTGATGGAATTAATACTAAGGTGGGAAACCTTGAGTTTGAGGTATCAAAGGCCTCTATTGCAACAACCACTGAGATACCCAATACTAGTGAGAGGTGGTTCAAATACATGATCCTCAATGATGCCTTTTCCAAAGACTTCCTCAAACCAGTTTATCAGAAAGACAATCTGTCTAAGGGAGTACCTAGGAGCCACCTAGTTGAAGGATTTGATAAAATGTTGAAGATCATCCAAAGATATTTTACATGTGAGGGAAGATTTAACATGATATACCAGTATCATATAAGGCTATTGCTACATTTCACTAGTAAGGATTCAATGAATATCCATTTTTATCTATTGAGAAGTATGGGAAAGATGCCTGATAGAATCCAAGCCAAGTCCAAGGATGTGGACACTAGTGTCTTCCACTCTGGGTTGATCAAGATGCTGGTGATGGAAGAGTTGAAGAAAAGGAACATTTCTTGGTAAAAATTCATTGTCTCTGCCCATATGCAGCTACATATAGCCTATACTCCGCAATATAGGATGCATAGCCCTTTTCCATCTAGTAGTATTTCCCCAACAAGAACAAGCAGGAAGAGAAAAAGCAAACCCACTTCACAAGACAAAGAAACCCCTAAGGAAATTGAATAAGAAGAGAGGGAGGTTCATCACTCCCCAGAGAGAGATTTTTCACCTCATCCTGCACATGAATTGGAAGAAGTCCCTTCATATACCAAAACCACAACCAAGAGGGGAAGGAAGATGCATTTCTCTTCACCTTCTCTAGCAGCTAAGATCATAATCACGAATCCTTTTACTAGATCATCAACCCACAAGGAAGTTGTTGAAGTAGAAGTCTTACCCAAGGCTTTAGTTCCAAGGAAAGAGAAAGATAAAGGTAAAGGGATTGAGAAGCCTATTGAGTTGATAAACAGATCCTCTATTCAATATAAATATAAAGGTAAAGCCACTAAGAAACCTATTGAGGTTATCAACATCAACACTCCTCCTAGTAATCCCACTTTCAAAAGATTTATCAGACAACTTGGGGATGCTAGGAAAGAAGTTGTTGGTTTGAAGGAAAAAATCTTGACTGAGAGAAGAAATATGAAGGATCTCATGGACATGTATAACAAAACCCTTGATCTAGCATGGTATTTCAACAAGAATATCTCAGCCTCTCCATAGGAAACTTAAGACCCTCTACAGGAAAAACAAAAGCTTCCAGCCCCAAAACAGAAAGCTCAAAGAAGAAGTGCATCATTTCAAGGATGAACTAGCCCAGAGGAACTTAAATGTTCCGGTACAAGCTACAATAGAAAGAGATGAACCAACTGTTAAGGGCAGTACCCCTGCAAAATAAAATTATATTTCTATGATAGAGGGAAGTTCTCCTCCAACAAGGATGAGTGCTCGATTGATGAAGTAGTTGGGGAATAAAAGATCCATGTTTTTGGGTGATATCTTTTTGCAAGTTTGAAATGATCAAGTAAGTATGATTTTTCCACCTATACATGCATCTATAGGATCCTAGTCCATGAGCTAAGTTTTTTTGTGTTTTTGAAGAATTGATTACATCACACAGAAAAAACAAAGAGATTTTGTAGCACCATGGTACTACGAAAATGTATATACAAGATGTTCTGCAATTGCGCTATTAATGGGACTACAAAATATCCTAGCCAAAGTAAACAATGGCGCTACGGAATCTGCAGAGATAATTTATGTTTGGCGCTATGGAAATTGCAGAGTCGTTACAGAGGAGTGGCACTACAAAAACTGCAGATTCGTTACACATGAGTAGCTCTATGAAAACTGCAGATCTATTTCAGGGGAGGCACTATGGAATCTGTACAGCTGTTACACAGATGCGCTACAAATTTTGCAGAGTTGTTTGACAAAGGGCGCTATACAATTCACTACCAAATGTGCTACAGAATGGTGCTACGAACTTGTCGTTACTGTCAAAGGTTCAAATTCATGACTCCTTCTTGACTTTTGATGATGTGGTGAGAAGCAAGGATCATAGGTGGCATCTTGAAAAAAGCATGCGAGCATTTTAGGACACTTGGCACTGAAGAAGAATGCACCTAAGCTATAAGACATGCCATTTAGTTCTTGTTGGAGTGGTTGCCAACATGGACCCTAAATTGTAGTAGTTTGTTAAGATTTGTTAGTACATGTGTTAGAATTGTAGTTGTTTTGGAGAATCCTAGGATAGGAAGGCCAGCTCACACCTCTATCTCTTTCATTTTATCTTTTGATTATAAATACATATTAAAAATGATTAGAGAGGCTCGAATGCTTGAGCATGGATCTCTGGTTGTAATATTTTGACTAAGTAAAGTTGTTATCTAGTTATGTATTGGACTTGAGACATTTTGACTAATAGAAGTCAATTTCATTTTATCATCTTGTTGCCTCTTATACTAAAATACTCATGATTCGATGATCCATATGAGATTTTGTGGTTGTATTATAATGAATGTTTGATTGTAATGTTGTTATTAATGATTTTCAATGTTCTTAAACATTATGTTCAAGAAGTTATTTTGACTGAGTTTTCTTCTCTTAGATGGTTGAAGACCTGATGTTAATAAAATACCTTTCCACTTTCCTCACTAAGTCTTCCTCCTATTCACTTTTATCCCAAACCATTGACTGAATTTAATAAAGACCTCATTTTCTTATGCATGCTAGCCCAATTTCTGAGTTAAAACATTCTTATTCTAATTTTTGTTTGTTTGACCTTTAATCAATCATTTACATTTACAAATCTTTTTTATGGGTACTGGGCTTATCCTCTTGCAATCTGAGGGTGATTCTCAGTTCTAACATTCTTGGTGTCATTGTCGGGGAATGAATTGAAGTCATTTCCCTAGGATTGAATGACAAAACAATATTGACTATGAAGGTGCATTAGAAATAAGTACATTGAAGATTGATGCTTGCACCTGGCGACTCCACTATTTCAGTTGTGGCTCCCAAAGGCAGACACACGAGGTCTACTCCACATATACCTCTAGAAACACTTGAAGTTGACCCAGAGAAGATTATCAAGAAAGGAAAATCTTCTCAAGAAGGCTTTTCAGCTACTATACCAGGTACTTTTGGTCATTCACATGATTCTACTTTTAAAACTCTAGTAGCCATATCTAACCCACCTTTTTTACCTTCTACTAAAGTTTCTAGAAGTTTAGATTTTGAAAATTTCCCTATTGAATATTTATCTTTTAGACCCCAAGTCAAAGAAGAAAGTTTTGAAACACTTGTTTCTCCTGATATTGTAAATTGGTTCAGACTTGAGAGTCTTGATGATTTTCCTACTTTGGGTTTTTGTACCCCTCCTCCTATCAAAGTTAGTCATACTAAAAAAGAGGAAACCTTTTTTCCATTGGACCCTATACCATCTTCCCCCAAGACTCAAACTCTTCCTCTAAAAACTGAAACCTATCCATGCATAGTGGCTGCTAGGTATGCCCATATTATTCTACCTCAACCTATGAATTCTCTCCTAGTTGGAGACTACCTTAATTACATGCCCAAGTTTACTGGGGAGGAAGACACAACTGCAGAAGAACACCTTGCAACTTTTTATAGTTATGCAGATAATCTTAACATTGAAAATGAAGATGTATGGATGAGAGTATTTTTTCAGAGACTTGGTGGTGAGGATAGAAAATGGTTTAGGGGTTTGAATCCTGGATCTATTGCTGGGATTGAAGATTTTGATGATGCCTTCTCGAGACATTGGGGGGGTAAAATAGATTTCCTTTATTATATTACAAAATTTGGATCACTTAAGAGGAAAGAAGGGGAATCTATTTCTGAATTCTAAAAGATATTCAATAAACAAGATTCCCACTGAAATAAAGCCTACAAAAACCTCTACTAGTGATTTTGACCCTGAGTTATGCCTCCTGTTGAGAGAAGGAAGATCTACCACTTTAGCTCATATGCAATATGAAGCCTGAGAAGTAGAATCCAATATATTGGCAATTGAAAAATGCAAGGGAAAGTATGATAGAGATAGAAGGAAAGGTAGGGTTTAATCTTCAACCTATGAATCCCCTGTTATCCACCCTCATGTTGATGAACTTACAAAATTGGTAAAATCATTTTTTGCTGAAATGGAGAAGTTGAAACTTGAAGGAAAACAAAACTATAGAAACACACAGAATCATGATAATAGAGGAAATTTCAGAAGACCAAATAATGCCCCTTAGGTCCTCCAATGAGATCCAAGAAATAGGGATAGGGATGATAAAAAAGTTCAAACCCATCTCCAAAACAACCTTGTTGTTGATGAATAAGGAGAGGATGAATAAACTGATCCTAAAATCCATTTTCTTGGTGACACCTCTTCATCTCCTCATTTGACTCAATCTGCATATGAAGAGTCTCTCCTGGATAGTGAATCAAATGAATTGAGTAAAGGATAAAAAACAAATGAAAATCCTAATAGATACAAACTAAGGTCCAAAAAGAAAGAGGGAAAGACTAACACTTCTGATCAGCCCACTAAAACAGAAAATTGTGATAAGGCTATGACAACTAGAAACAAAGGAAAAGATGTGCAAATCCCTCAAACATTGGTTAAGAGCCTTGCCCCAGAAGTTAAAAAAATTCTGAAATCCCCATCCTCCTTTAGCTTTGAAAATGAAATTCAAAAGATCAAAATCATTGTACCTTTTGTGGAGCTGATTAAGAATGAAGAGTTCAAAAGATACCTTTATAAAATGCTATAGCCTAAGCCTTCTTCTAATTCCATAGATTTAGTTAACCTTCAAGATGAAAAACTAGCAGTCATCCTAGGACCTTTGGTAGAGGATAGAGATGCTTATCCCCCTCCTTTCTATACATCATTAAACATTCATGATAAAGTGATGCAAAAATTCTTGATGGACTCAGGGGCATATCACAACCTCATGCCTAAAATAGTCATGTATGAGCTTGGGTTGGAAATTTCAAAAACCTACCATGACTTATACTCTTTTGACTCTAGGAATGTGAAGTGTCTTGGGGTTATCAAAGATCTAGTTGTTACCTTGTTTCAGTTTCCCATGAAAAGTGTGTTCATGGATATTATGGTGGTTGATGTCCCCCCTAAGTTTGGGATTCTCTTGTCTAAATATTGGATAAAAAGACTAGGGGGAACCTTGTAGATGGAACTTTCATATGCACCATTCTTGTGTTTGGGGGAGAACATAGAAGGCCTTACAGGGAGGTTCAATTAGCCTACATAATCAGTGATGAAGAAAATCCCACCAATCATCCTATTTTTTAACTTGAAATTGATTTAGGATCCAGTATATTACAGCTCACCAATGCTCCTCAACCTCCTATTGAAATCAGAAAACAATCCATTACCTCTTGTGAAGAGCCTCCTCCTAATACCTTTGTTTGGAAGATGTTTTTTGATGGGGCTACTTCTAAATAAGGTGTGGCTAAATTGGTCCTAGTGAAGAAGAAGAATGGGGAAATCAAACTATGTGTCGATTTCAAAAATTTGAATAGAAGCTCCAAGAAAGATAATTACCCCTTACCAAATATGGAGCACATTTTGCAGAGGGTGATAGGTTCATCTAGGATTTCTATGATTGATGGATTTTCTGGCTATAATCATATATCTATCTTTCTTGAAGATAGAGAGAAGACAACCTTCACTACTCGTTGGGGCACATTCATGTATGCCAAAATTCCCTTCGGATTGATGAATGCAAGAGAGACCTTTCAATGAGCAATGGATATTTCCTTTATTGGGGAGAAGGAAAAGTTTGTAGTCATCTATTTGGATGACATTACAATGTTCTCACAATCTGATAAAGAACATTATCATCATTTGAAAAGGGTCTTCTTGAAGTGCATAAAGTTTGGTCTCTCTCTCAATTCTAAAAAGTCTTTGTTTGCTATAAAGGAGGGAAAGTTATTGGGGCACATTGTGTCAACATAAGGGGTATGAATTAATTCAAGCAGAGTAGAATCCATCCAAACCTTATCTCTCCCTAGATCCATGAAATATGTTCAGTCTTTCTTGGGGAAAATCAATTTTCTAAGAAGGTTAATTTCAAATTTTGTTGAATTGGTAAAGTACATTGCAACCATGCTTAGGAAAGGAAATGAGGTCAAATGGACTATTGAGTCTCGTGATTCTTTTGATCAAATAAAAAAGTCATTGACTGAAGCACCTGTGCTCATCAAACCTGACTAATCAAAGTATTTTCTTATATTTTCCTTTTCTTCCTTTGACACAGTGGTTGTTGTTTTATTGCAGAAAAATGCAAAAGGGTTAGAGCAGCCTATTTCCTTTTTCAGCAGGGCATTAAGGGATGCAGAAATGAAATATAATATCATGGAAAAGCAGGATTATGCTTTGGTCAAAGCTCTCAAGGCTTTCATATTTTATGTTATGTATTCAAAGATTGTTTCATATGTCCCTTCAGCCTCTATGAAAGAGATACTTATCCAGCCTAACATAGATGGGAGGAGTGTTGGGTATGTGTTATATTCTTTGCATGTGTGTCTGTGGGCGTGTCAGATATGACAACTGTGTTTGACAATCCCTGTAGTAGTGTTGATTGTTTCATGTGCACTGGACGCTTTCCTAAGGGGGTCCTAGGGGGGGGTAGGTATGCACCCCTTGGTTACACGCAGCATTCGGGGCAACGCCCCGAAATTTGTTTTTGGGCAGTTTTTTATATTTTTAGTGGATTTTTCTATTTTTAGCGGTTTTGTAAATTAATCTTGTATTAAGGGATTAGGGTTTTGGTATCTACGAAATACCTAAAAACATTGTATATATATATATATTGTATGGTGAATGGTGAAATTCAACATAATGAATATAAGAAAGGTTTTCCCAGTTGAGGGTGTTGCGCCTGTTTTGTCACCTAAATGATCAAAACAAAGGTGCTTACAAGCTTAGTTGGGTTAGCTAAGAAATAAAATAGTAAAGGAAAGGATTAGAAGAATAGACATAAAAGACTAAGCTAAGAATTAAACTTGGAAAGGAAAAAACAATTAAATTATTGTGCATAAGGACATAAGAACAAGAAATAAACAAGACTCATGTCACCAATGGAAAGGATTGTATTAGTGAAAAGATAACACCAAAGAGAAAGGGGACTTTGGGTCCCTTATTCCTCCAAGGGAGGGCTCTTGAACCCCTAAGATTGAGCTCTTCTTACAACTTGAAAACGTGAAAAAAATGGTGAAAGAATCCCAAGCTAACCCACTCAAAAGGTGATGTGGATTGCCCAAATGGAATGGTGCTAGTATGATCTTGATGAGAAAAGAGGTTTCCCCAAGAGAATAGTAGCAACATAACCTAGTAAATGAATTCCTTGAAAATGTAGTGCACCCATGGCCTTGTTTCATAGCACCACTTTGAGGTATTGTGCAACCAACTTTTAGTGTGAAAAGGGGATGTTTAGGGCACCTTTAGGTCTTTGACCAGCCACCCAATCGAGATTTGGATGTCAAATCGACTTGGAAGATGAACCAGAAGTGGGTGGGAGGCCGACCAACATCATAAATGCATCGTTCTCATGTGTGCACATCTTTTAGCATCCCCAGTCGTGCATCATGTGCATGTGCACTTTTCCTGCGTTTCTTGATGGTGCATGTGCGTGCACGCCCTGTGTAGTCATAGCGCATCTTGATTTTATAATTGGTTGTATAGTTTTGGACCTTTTTGAAATGATTTTTTGGTAATTTTGGTTCATGGGTGAACTTAGAGCTGTTTGAAGATGCTGGATTCTTGTAACCATTTGCAGATGAAATTTCAGTGATAACAGATGCCCCCTGATGGATGAGGTTAGAAGCATACAGATAGCTGGAATTCATCAATGTTTCTTCTAATGAGAGTACCGTTGTAAGAAAGAGAGATAGTGAGAGTATCAAGAGTGACGCATTGGAGGGAGAAGGGAACCTATAGGACCCAACCTTTCACAAGGTGTGGAAAATAAATTGCGTACAAACAAGGAGGGCATGCCCCATGCTCGTGTCATGTAACTCAAAAAAGGGTGTTGTACAATAAATTAAACTGTGTGTTGATGTAGACAACTGCAGCGCCCTTGGGGGAGGTTTTGATAAAGTCAGAGGACAATTCTAATGAGGAAAAATATTCTAAACAGTGGGCAATGATACCTAAGATAAGTATCATGGATTCTGTGGGCATCGATAGCCCAACAATTTTCAGAGGTCTTCGGAAAATATAAAAAACAACTGCAATAGTTGCAAACTAAGACCCACCGTAACATGAGAAAGTGTTGAAGTCGAATTTTATGGTGGTCAACGACAGCAAAGAGAAATGATGGTTCTCCCTGTGTCGTTCAAGACTCCTCATTTTAAGGGTAATGAGAGTTAATATATTGTCGCCCTTCTAGAAACTGTGTTGATGTCGACAAAAAGGGAGACACGACTCCAAGAAGAAAAGGGCTTCGTGAAATCCACTAGGTGAGGTTAGGAACTGAGGAGGTACATGGATGAAGTCAAGATGCGTGGAGACTCAAGAATTCCCTTGTTTGGGGATATATGAGAAGTATAAGTGGCTGCAAATGTTCAACTAGGTTGAGTGTTAGGGGAACAACAAGATGTGGGATAAGTTGTGCCATAGGCGGGGCAAAGTGAACAAACTCAGAGAGAAGAGGTAGGTGGCCTGTGGGATACTCAGAGTTTATGGATGATGTCAACAGGAGAAGGTGATAAGGAATGCCCCAACCAAGGGCGACATGGGTTGAATTTGCCAAGAAGGTTGCCAAAGGTGATGACAAAAAACTATGTAAAATGCTGGAAACAACGAATTATTTATAAAAAGAATTAAAAAATTAGTGGGGATAATAATGCAGATAAAAAAATGGGTGCCACAGTGTAAGATGGCTTGGCCTGAGGATGGCGCAAGTTGGTGTAAAAAATAGGTGGAGGGTTGGGGCCCCATAGGAAGGTTTCTGTAGTAGGGAAATCTGAAGATGGGCAAACTGACGGTGGATGAAATGGATGGTAAATGGTGTTGTGGGAGTGCAGTCAAAATAAAATCGTGAGGAAGTGCCCTGGGAGTCCATTGGGCAGGCTAGAAAAATCAAGAGAAGGAGTATGTGGCTGATTCACGACATGATGTAAGACTATCGGGACTCCCATCCCTAAATGTTGAAAACAACATGAGTGTCAAAGTGCCAAGGGGGGCTATGAAGGGGACAAATCATGTGGGGGAGAGTCCTACTGGGTGACAGTTCCCAAAATGCAATGGAGGTGACAATACTACAGAGCTAGATATAGGGAACCTAAAGGAAAATTTCAGAGGGTGTGACTAGAGAGGCAATTGAGATTTAGAGGGAATGATTACATGCCAGTGTCTATTATATACCAGAAGGGGTCATGCTGGTGTGTGATGACCAAGTACCTACACACATGACAACCAAATACCTAACATGAACAATATCTGAAGATAATCGAACATATAACTATTTATTAGATAATTTTGAACATGAGCATGCGTACCTGAACAGGGTATGGAAAAATGGCTCCACGTGGGATAAGAATAAAAAATGGCCCGGGGACTGTCTTGATGTATATGATGGGGTGTTGATCCCATGGCTAAAGACGGATCAAAAAATGGATGCTCGAAGCTCCCAGAATTGAGTTTGGAAGTTTGGAAAAAAGGACCTATATATAGTTGTAGGGCCCACATTGCCACCTCATTTGTACTTGTTTCTATAGTGGTTAGAGAGGAGATTGCAGAGTAGATTCAGAGATTCCAAGAGTGCGAGGAAGCCGATCCTGGAGGTGTGAGAGTCAGGTAGTGGTCTCATCCTCCTGTATAGTAGTTAGGGGTCAATTTTTTGTAGGATCGTACAGATGGTTGTACAGTGGGTTTTTAGGGTTGTGGCCCCCCAAATGCGTGAGCGATCGATGGCGAGTCATGCACAAATGTGTGGCTGTAATGGGCACAACTTCTCAGGGGGGGCATGCTATTTGGGAAAACAGGTGCGCATGGGGTGCACGCCTGTCTGAAACACAATTGCGCATATGTGCGCGACTGTGTTGTTGATAGTTGTACATGAGTGTGCAACTGTGTAGTAAATAGGCACGCATTCGGTGCATGCCTGTGGGGTAAACATGTGCTCATGTGTGTGC
>ML778748.1:793952-805514 GCA_009831015.1 Picea engelmannii
GGGGGAGATTTTGGTGTTTTTGTGATGGATGATCAAGTACTGTATATGTGGATGCAGGTGATCATTTGGGATGATGCTGATCCATTGGATCGAGAGGGACTGGGCTCAACTGAGGGAGGTCACGAGGGATGAGGAGCCAGCGGTTCATGGTGCTTTGGTGGCCTGTGGGCTGCTGAAGTTTTTTGAGTACCCATTGTTGAGGGCACATGAGTATCTACTGCAATTCTTGATCTCGATGTGGAGTCTGGAGTTGCAATTTTTTATTATGCATGGGGAGAACTTGGAATTCTCTGCTGAGCAGGATGTCTATTTTTTGACTAGGCTCCCTTTTCGGGGAACCCTACTGTTGGTCAAGCCGGTGGTAGTTGAAGAGGGGTATTTGGCTACACTTGACTGGACATATTGTTCGGGAGAGGATTTTATGTCTGGGTCAGTGGTGAGGATTGGGGCGATGGATGCTCTAGTACATTGTTGCATGGGAACGATGGTTGTGAGAGTGTATGGGTCTCTCGTGACTCAATGTATTAGTGGTGGCTAGTTGAGGATCATGCAGCAAGCACTAGGGGGTGATAATTTCGTCTGGGGATTGATGTTGCACACCAAGATGGTGGGACAACTCACCAGGTGTCGAGTGGCCGACTCAGGGGAGTTTGCCTTTGGATCGATCTCGGTGTCTTGGTTTCTAGAGAGGGTGTCGATGTTGCGCCCGAGAGTGTTGTTAGACCCACCAGGAGCACGAGAGCCACAACTGTGGTGGTGGTCGATGATTTTGGTTTGTCATGGGGGTGGGGAGGGTGGCCACTACTTCAAGGCCAAGGCTGCACATGTGTGGCATTAGATGCCATATATCATATTGTAGTTTCCATATAGTGGGATAGATTTCCGTGATGATCCTGAGATGATATTAGCTCTGGGAGAGGTATTTGATTTCCGAGGTATGATGTGTTGTTTACTGGTTTTGTTGATTTGTTTTTTAGATAGTATATCATATGGTTGATATTTGTATGGATGTTGGTGCTATCATTTGTTTGTTTGTGTAGATGTGGGACCGCATGACGAGAGGTCGAGATGATCCGAGTGCCAGCACGCCAGGGGCCTATGAGACCACCGTGGGGAGAGTTGCAAGTAGGGGAGATGTGACATTGAGAGGATGTTGGGGCGAGGCCCGGTGATGATGATAGAGTGGCTTGAAGGTGTTGCTATGATGACCTTGGTACAGGGCCATCACATGCTCCTTCAGCCAAGTCTGGGGGAGAGTTTGATGATTTTCTCCGTTGACTAGAGGCGGTTCTATAGGGAGTGCCCGAGAGGATGTGGGTGAGGGTCCAGGATGAGCGGATCCTAGAGCAGTGTATTGGGCTACCGGCAGAGTCACGGACCTTGATTCGTAGAGCAGCCGTAGCCGGAGCTATGATGACTGGATAGTTTCCTCCGAGACCTAGGGGACCTGGAGCTGGTGGGGTACCTCTGCCAAAGGTAGGACCTGGTGCTGGAGCACTAGAGGTTCCCTGAGGGATACTAGATATGTAGTTGTGTATCTGATATAGGCTGGTGAGCCCATTTTGTATAGTTGTGACATCCAGTTTTGTATTGGTAGGGATGAGGTGTTTCACCTGCCTACGAGCGATGTACTATTTTTGTAAACACTTTATGACATGTGGACTGATATATATATATATATATATATATGGATATACATTTTTGGATCTTTGTGTACATGTGTGATGTGTTTGTTGTTGATGATTCTGGTTTTTGATGTAGTGGATGATGTCTAATCTATATGTTGTAACAGACCTCTGATGGTTTATGTGTATGTGAAGATGTCTTGATGTGATATATGCCAATCTAGTATAATGTTAGCCATGTTATCTGCTATTTGATTGAATTGTCTTGGGATGTGTGTAAATGTAATGGACTCAAAATGTCAATATAAAAGTCTAACTTGTAGGTATTTGCAAAAGAGGCAAGGATCATGGATGCGGTATACATTGTTGAGGTGGAGAACAACAAGTTGGGAATCTAATAAGACGCGAAGGTGATGAATATGGCGATGATTGGCCTCAACAAGGAGACCAATGATGGTGGTGTACTCTGCTTTATTTTTGGTGGTTGAGCCTAAACATATGTCGCTAGTGTGGAGTAGGTCATGTGAAGGCGAATAGAGGGCCCAAGTAGCCGAAGCGAGATTCTGTGTCCAGTGGCTATCTCCGTCAGCGTAACCGATGTGGTAGGTTGATGGAGGTGGCATATATCAATAACACGAGTGATATATTAGATGGGAGGTATGGATAAAATAAGACTAAAAACTCTACAAAAGATGTGCTAAAAAGAAAGATCCTAGTGTAGTAGAGCTATGCTCAGGCATAAAATTTCTTTAAGTACAACCCGTTGACGGGTTCCTTGAGAGGATGGCCTTCGGGGGAGGCCAGTATGTATGCCCCTTTAGTGAGGCAATGTTGGATATTGTACGGTCCATGCCACATGGACTCGAATTTTCCATGGCCAAGGGTATCGTGAGCGATATCGTAAGCGAGGACAAGGTCTCCTTCGTTAAATGAGTGATGGTTGACATGGCGATCAAAGGTGGCCTTTGATAATTTTTTGGATTCTACATCGTTCTGTAATGAAGAACGACGATCTTCATCTAGGGATTCTAAGTTCAAAAAACACTGCTCTATTGGGGCTGTGTCGGGTAATAGCTCAATAGTGGTGCGTAAGGTGGGAATTTCGTAGTCGATGGGAAGAGTGGCCTCAACCCCGTGGACTAAATGAAAAGGTGTGAAACCAATGGCAGTTTTGACTACTGTGCGATAATCCCAGAGCGCGAAAAATAACATATGATGCCAATTGGTTTTATGTTTGTTAACCATGTGTTGCAACATGATTTTTAAGACCTTGTTAACTACTTCTACCTATCCGTTGGACTGACGATAGTATGGTGATTCAAACTCATGGGAGAAGCCTAACCGGGATGAGAGTTACATGAAAATCTCATTCTCGAAATGTTTCCCATGATCGGAGACTAGTTGGAGTGGTACTCCAAAGCGATATATGACGTGGTTAAAGAAAAAATGCACTGGTGTGTCAGCAGTGTTGTTGAATGTAGGCATGGCTTCAACCCACCTGGTAAAGTGATCAACTGCAACGACTATGTATTTGTGTCCATTGCTGGATGTAGGGTTGCAAATCATGAAGTCGATGCCCCATTTACAAAAGGGACCAGCGGTGATGACTGGGTGTAGAAGAGCAGGTGTTGCACGTGATTTGTTAGCGTAAAGCTGGAATTTATCACATCATTTCACGACAGGGATGCAGTCGTGAAATAATGTAGGCCAAAAGTAACCTGCGCGAATGATTTTCTGAGCAGATGACATCCCTGAGAGATGGCCTTTGCAAGCACCGTTGTGGCAGTCATTCAAGACTTTGTCGGCCTCATCAATAGTTAAGAATCGATGGAGTATGGTGTCAACTCCTCACTGATATAAGATGTCCCCGATGAGGAGGTAGCGAGGTTCCTGGTGATGAATATGTTGATAATCATTTATGGAGAGGTGGCTTCTGAATTTTTGTGTTTGGAGATAGACATGAAGATCACCATACCAAGGGTCATCTGAGGGAATAAAAAGAAGATGTTCATCAGGTAGGTTGGTATTGACCGGTGGAATGGTAATGTCAAAGGGAAAAGCCATGATAAGTTCGGCAAGGATGAGAGCTTTCTTAGTCTTGGGTGTGGAAAATTTGAGATCGTATTCCTGAAGGATGACGATCCATGCAACAAATTTACCATTAATTTGTTGACGACTGAGCAAGTATTGCATGGGGTTGGAATCTACAATAAATTTGGTAGTTCGAAGAAGGATGTAATGGCGCAGTTTCTGGACTGCGAGGACAACTGCGAGGGCTAGATTTTCTTTGTGATTGTACTTCAAGGGTGTTCCTGAAAGGTTTTTACTAATGTAGTAAATCACATGCTCATGGGCGTCATCACCTATTTGGATGAGCAGTCCTACTACTAAAATGTCTGAAGCTGATATATAGAGGAGATAATCGGCGTTATAGTCAGGTGGACTAATCAACGGGACATTGGAGAGAGACACTTTGAGATCGTCAAAAGTGGTTTCGGCATGTTTATCCCATTGAAATGGGATGTCATGACGAAGTAAGCAAAGGAAGCCATGTGTGCAAGTAGCGTAATCTAGGACAAAGGGTCGTAAAAAGTTGGATTTGCCTTGAAGGATCTGTAGTTGGCATAAATTCCGTGGGGGTGGAATTTTTGTGATGGCTTGGAATTTGAGAGGGTCCACAGTAATGCCACATTGGGAAACTATGAACCCAAGAAGGCGCCTAGCAGTGACATAGAATACACAACTAAGGGGGTTTAAGTGGATATTGTACTGACGACACCTGTGGAAGATGATGCGTAGATCATAGAGATGCTGAGTGTGTTTCTTAGATCGAGTGGTGAGGTCATCTAAATATGCGAGGATGATATGAGCCAGATCGTGAAAAACGTATGGCATGGACCGTTGGAATGTGGCATCGACATTCTTGAGGCCAAATGGCATGACACAATATGCAAAGGTTTCCTAAGGGGTTGTTAATGCAGTTTTGTACTGATCGGCAAGGTGAACTTGGATTTGGTTGTAACCAAAGAAACCATCCATGAAGGACAAAGCCTCGTGACCTGTGCAATCATCGATTATTTGGTCGATGAAGGGTGTTGGCAAGTTGTATTTTGGATAGGTGTGATTGAGATCATGGAAGTCCGTACAGACACAGATAGTGCCCTATTTTTTGTTAACAGGGATAGGTTTGGAGACCCGTGACGTATAGGTTATGGGGTAAATGAACCCTGCAGCGCATAGTTTGTCAATCTCATCTTTGATGGCTGCTGCTTTGGATGGGTGTAGCGGTCACTATTTTTGGTAGACGAGTGTGATATCAAGCCAGGTGTCTATGCGATGTTTGACAATAGAGGGATCAAGGCTAGACATATCTATGTATGACCAAGCGAAAATGTCCTGGTATTCCTGGAAGAGGGATTTTTAGGCGGTGATTTCTTCAGGAGAACATGCAACACCAATGGTGATTTCCTCGATAATTCTAGATTTGATGGAAATATCTATTTTGATGGTTGGGGATATATTGGCCATATTGCCTTCCTTGAAAGCATCAGGGGTAGGGATAGGGTTATTGAACCATTCTATATGCCCTGATGGGAGAAAATCTTTGGTTTCGACTGTGTATATGGGGTGTTGGTTAGGAGGTGTGAAGGCTTCCTATGAAAGAAAGAGCGCTCTATGGTGGAGCGCATCCCAAGGGTAATCAAGGGTAGTTAACTACTCGAGGATATCTTCATCACAATGAAACTAGTGTGAATATAGGGGATCAAGAGGATTCATCTCAGTGATTGTTACTGTGGTGTTATCTCCTTCTGATAAAGACGTAGGGGGATTGATGGAGGGGGATTGCGATGGTTCGCTCGAAATAAACCAAATATCCAGATATTGTGGGTTAAAAATGGTAGTCGGGCATAGACTGTTCATGGGGAAATGAAATGGAGAATTGGGGGGATTTGGGGGTAACTCCTCATATAAATTATCTAGGAACCGTGTGGGAGAAGGGAGTGCCTCAGGTTCTGGTGGGAAGATATGAACCATAATTGATGGGGTAAGGGTATTTATCGGGTCTGTTGGAGGAGGGTGGGTATGATTTTGAATAGGGGCCAATTGATGATGACTGTATTCAATGATCATACGACATTGATATGTGAAATGGTCAAGTGATTCACATAGAGAGCAAGGACATCTCATGCGTTCGTTGACTGAGGTTGTGACATAATGGATGTCAGTGACATGAATTGAGGTGGGTGTTTTCTGAAATCTCTGGTGTACAACTATTAGTGTCTGTCAAAATTGAGGTAACGCTAGACAATGGTGTGTGTAATGGCCATATTCTGAACAGATGGCACATGCGAATTTGGTTTGCAATCCTTTGGTACTTGTGTTCTATGAGATAGTGGAAATACTGGAGGAAGTGATGAGCAGTGGTGGTGATTGAGGGAGTTGGATGAGATTATGTAATTCGGGGAGAGATGGGAATTTGTTGGTGGGGTATCTGTCTTTCTCGCATAGTGCGCAAGGAGGTTGGACACATGGGGGAAGTGGAGTTGTGGACTCCTTCTTCTTTTGCATGCCCCCATTTGTAGCAGGGGGGTTAGTGAGTGGGGGTGTGGGGGTATGGTGGGAGTGAGTATGGGAATCTATATTAGGATTCCTTCTATTTGGGGAGGGAGGGATGGTTGAGGAACCATCTCAGGTGGATGTAAATACCAAACTAGGATTGCCAGCACCATATTAGGAAGGGTAAGCGTTGCAACGACCTGGAAAGCTTGTACACCTAGTGGGGGGTAAAAGAAATGGATTTGGGTAAGGGCTTGGGGGACTGTTTCCAAAATCGGGATCTGGCCCTGGGAAGATCAGGAACGGATCGAGCTGAATTAGTTCCAGGGGATTCCCGAGGGAGAAGTTCTGTGACTAGTGGGACGTCAGGGATGAAAGAGGCCTTGGTGGGACGGAGGTTAGTTTCAGTTTTCATTCCATTGGAGGATACGACACATACGTGTGTGGAGAGATGGAGGAGCGGTGGTGCTCTGTGGTAGGTCCCTAGAAAGGATGGGTCTTTTAAGATTTCGGGGCTCATCTCAATGAGTGGATAGGCATCAGGATTAGTGTGGATAAAAGGGAGGATGTTATCAATGTTGGATGAATGGTTAGGCTCGTAATGTGATACTTGATAGATGGTAATGATATTTCCATTATGGGAAAACATCATGGTTCAGACTACATAAGAGGCAACAACCTTCATAGTATACATGTATCTATGACCAAACAAGATATTGTAGTCGAGCAGGGCATCAGTAACCTAAATGTCAATCAGAATGATTTTTCCCCCGAGCTCAACAAGGACATTTTGGAAGAGTCCTTCAGGGGATGAGGGTATGCCATCGTAGGCTCTTAAGGTAATGGGAGATGGTATGAGTTCACTGTAACCAAGTTTCTGCCATATGGATTTGTAAATGATACAGGTGGATGCACCTTCATCAATGATGCATCGGTGAACTATAATGTTCCAAATTTTTACAGGGATTTGAAAAGAAATAAGAGCAAGGAGGAAAGGTTCTCCACTGTCGAGGTCAAATGTGATGAGTTGGGTATCGATCGGGTTGACTACTCCTAGGGAAGAAAGTAAGGACTTTTGCTAGGTGATACAAGTTTGAAGGACCTCTAAGAATGACATGGTAGCTGAGGATTGTGCCAAGTCATCGACCAAACTATAATTATGAGCTTCCCTAGCTTGAGGATTGTGGACATTCCTATGCAATGGGATGCAAGGAATGTGAAGGGAGGTTTCAGTATTAGGGCGAGGAATTATGAGAGGGGGTCTTGTTGTGACTGGAATTGCTTCCAAGGTAGTGGGAGAAGATTTAGGGGGTGTGCTATACTGATGACTGTGCATTTTCAGAAGGAATTCTTCCTCACTGGTAAGGAGGATAGTGTGATCGACAGAGGTACTTGTATTGGGATATTGTCCCAATTGTGGTGGGGTGGGTTGTATGTCTAGTTGGGTGTTTATGACCCCTTGGTCTAGGATGGGGTTTTTTAGTATAGCTGGGGGGGGTTGCTGCACATATGTTTGTGGGGCCTGCTGAGGTGCAGGTAGTGCTAATGGACGTGATCCATTCACATAATCTTTCATCTGTTTAAAGTCAGCGATTTGGGGGAAATGGTGAGTATAGTGACCAAACTCACTGCAAAGGGAACAAGGGAAGGTGGTCCTAACATTGTTGTTGTTCCTTCCTTGACGTTTGTTGTTGTTTCCCCCTTGGGGGTTTTGATTCCCCTGGTTTTGGTTGCCCCCGACAGGATGGTTCTGCTGGGGTTGGTTCTGGTTTCCTCCTGGTCCCAAATTATTATTGTTCCTATTTGTTCCTTTCTTTCTGGTATTGTTCGATTGATGGGGTGGATTTTCTGTGTTCACCTGTTCAAAACTTTGATATTTCTTAATGGGAGAGGGTTGAACAAAATTAACCCCAACATGTGGTGGTCCTTGTGGTGGAGCCATAGGCTGTGGGGTTCCAGAAAATGGAAAATACGGATTATGTTGAGGCAATTCTCCATAAGGTACATAGGAGGGCATGTCGCTTTCACTAGTGCTTAGTTTATAGGTCGAGGTAGAGGGAGTACTGACACTTGGTTGGGTAGGTGGGTTGTTTAGGGGTGTCGGTGGGGGTCCACTTATGGGTGGAGTCAGGGAAACAAGGTATGGTTGTTGATAAGGTGGAGGAGGATAATAAGGGATTCCTCCATATGTCGGCATTGAGGTGAGCCATACATGGGTGGTAGTTGAGGCGGTGGGTTGTGGTGTGTAGTGTTACCAATCAATCTGTCTGTTGAATGATACATCCTGGGTTTTTCTTGGCCAAATTCCATGGGTTTTGGGGTGTCCAGGAGTACTATGTATAGGTATCCAGACTGGGCGTAGATGAGTTCAAACTATTGGTTCTTTCTAATGTCTTCTTCTTTGGTCTGGGGGAAGGTGGCGACCACATCTTTGGTAAGGAGGGAAACAAGTGATTTGAGGAACCAATTGAGACATTGTTGGGGGGAAGCGTCAGCTTTGCAGAGGCTACGTCGTCGATGCCATTCGTGGATGTGGCCAGAAATATGTGTAGAGGCGTTTTGTTTGAAATATGAGAGTAGTTCAAGGCCATTGTCATGACAAACAGGTCGTTGAAAGAAGGTCAAAAATGATTTTTCCAAGGATTCAAAAGTCACGTGGGGTCCAGATATTTCTTCGACATACCATTTGGTCGATGGGATAGTGAGTGTACATTGAAGTAACCTCAATCAGATGGAATCGTCCATGATGTTGTTCGAAGAACACCATAGGTGAAATGTCATGATATGGTTGGCAGGATCATCTCCTGCGTTTCCTTCAAACTTGGGGATGTCTAAAGGGAGTTTGGTAGGCATTGCAGGCCATGTGGGGTTGTGCAATATGGGATCATTGGTGAGTTTAGTTAGATATGATATGTTGAGGGAAGCTAAATATGGTATATGGGGTGGTGGCATAGGATTATCTCTTGCCATAGTGTGAGTGTTCTGAGCACCTAACCCTTGGAGGGGACGAGCTGGGTTTGTACTTCCCCCTTGAGAGGAAGTCAGCCCCCCGCTTCCGTGTAAAGGAGAGTGAGAGGAAGGTGGGCCTTGGGAATTGGACCCAAGTAAGGTGGAACCAAGAAAAGCTGATCCCAAGACAGTGGCACTCACAGGAGTGTGAGAAGGTGGAGCCGATGAGTTGGAAAGACTAGGAACTCCCCCTAGAATAAGAGGGAGGTTTAGCAAGCATCTAGAATGACATGGGTTTTGTGGGTCCCCTATGATGTCCAACTAGATGAGTGAATGTGTGCGAATGGTGGTGAGAGCAATAAATAAATAATAGCGTTTGCTGCAATTTTTGAACATTACACGATATATATCCAAATCAAATGTAATCAAAATTGCATCATACATAAAGTGTTTTGATAAAGAAGCATATATGTGGATAGGTGGATTTTGTCCGTGCAGGGGAACAAAGAAAAAAATGCTTATGTCCTAAAATACATAATGTGCTTCCCCTCAAAAGAGCACTAGACCTTCCAATAACACTCGACAGTGCACTACTACATATTGAAAAATTTGCGACGACCACTTGCGACGAAAGTACTCTTTCGTCGCAACATGCAAGAGTTTTTTTTTTTTTTCTAAATCTACCTCGTGTTCATCGCCATCTCAACGCCTACAGTTTGACTAAACTGTAATGGTCAATGTTCGTCGCATAAGAGATGATCTTAGATTGGTCGTCGCATAAGTGACGATAGTTGACCATAATAATTTAGTCAAACTTTACCATTGAAAATGACCTAAAATAAAAATATATATATATTTAGGTCACTATCATCGCAATTGCGACAATGGTGACCTAAAATTGGCCTATAAATATGAAGATGTTGCGACAATCTTGCTATAACAACAACGGTTTTGAAAGGGTATTTTTGTGTGGAAAATGGTCGCAAAATGTTGTTAGAGGCGGGGAAAAAAGTAAAGCAGGTGAAAAGGGTGATGATAGATGTTATTTCCCTTGTAAAAAATGTTGCCTCAAACATCCCATAAGAATTTTAATAGCAACAACTACAAAACATTGTAGGAAATATGGTCACATTGATGGTAGATCGAATGAATATCGTACCATGGTAATTAGCTATATATTTATTATCTTTTTTTATTTTGTCAATTTTATATAAAATTATATATATGTATATATATTGTTTGAATGTTTGTTATAGTATACACTAATTTTGCATGATTGTTTGTAATTATAAAGTTAGAGTTTCCCTCTAACGTTCCATAGAATATTGCACCAAGTATTATTAGAAATGATGTTGTACAAGCTGAGGAACATCATCATGACCAAGAAAATGAGGATCTCATGGAAGAATATGATGGGACAAATCAAGTTAATGATCCCATGGAAGAAGATGATGGGACAAATCAAATGATCCAAGATTTGTTTTTGCAACCGGATGAGGATGGGGAAAATGATGGTATTTATGATGAACCTCTATTAGAAAAGGAAAATAAATGACTTTATGAAGGATCAAGAGCAAATCTTCTCTCCGCTACATTGTTGCTGGTGAACTTAAAGGTTATGAATAATTTGCCAAACACTTGTATGACACAGATACTAAGGTATGTAATATGTTTCATCTCATGCTGTACATAAATGTTGATTTTTTTATATTTGTTTTTAGTGTTAATTAATGTGTAAAATAAGAATTCATTTTTTACGATTAATATTCTTACATTAACTAGTTGTTTGTTATGTTGTAGATTGTTAGGTGAATTTTTGTGACCATCGTCAAATATTTTACCTCCCACATATCGAGGTTTGCATGCCATTATGAAAGACATTGGAATGGATTATCAAATTATAGATGCATGTTCTAATGACCATATTATATATTATGGACAACATGCTTAAAAAACGGAATGTCCGCAATGTCTTATCAGTAGATATCAAACTGATCAAGTAACAAAAAGGGTGCCTCGAAAGGTTCTTCGTCATATTCCCATAATTCCACGTTTGAAGCGATTGTTCAGGTGTGAAAGCATAGCACAATTTATGGATTACCATGCACGTAACAAAAGTGAATATGGTGTTCTTTGAATGCCTGTCAATGGTTCTGCATTTAGGGAAATTGAGGAAAAATGGGCAGATTTCAAAGATGAACCTCATAATGTTAGGCTTTCATTGGTAGCTGACGGTGTTAATCCATTCAGAGAGCTTATGTCTATTTACTCATTGTGGCCTATTTTTGTTATCAAAAATAACATTCCTCCTTGGATGTCAATAAAGAGGGAGCACATAATGTTGACAATGATTGTTCCAGGTATTTGTTTACATTAATTTTTGGAATTTAACATTTTCATTTGTTTCAATTTTTGCATAATATCTTTTGTT
>ML778748.1:807214-818459 GCA_009831015.1 Picea engelmannii
GTGAATTATGTTTTTTTGATTCAGTTGCTCTAGAGTGGGATGCACTACATTTATACATTGCAAACAATCTTGACTGGATGAATGTATGGATTGAAAGATGTAAACAACATAATGGAGGTAGGTTATCATGGCAACGACTGTCTTAATTGGTTAGAGAAGCTCGCCGTAATGGAGATGCCATTGTTACACAAAGGGAATTTGATCTAGCATATGGTTTGAAAGATGGATAGGTAAGAAATTTCACTCATTTTATTCAGTTATTTTATATTATACTATTGTGACTACATGTGTACTGTATTTTTCAGATACTTTCGAAGTTATATAAATATATGTTAATTTAATAATTGACAATGCATATTTTACATATCTGACATATTGCAGTTGAAACACCACAAGGCTATGTGGTGCAATGGTCGTAAATTTTGCATCAAACAATTGGATGAAACAAGGAAAACTTCTGATAGTGGGATAACTGTAGTATTCTAGGTTACTAATGTTTCCTCTAGGAGTGACAGACATCCCCGAGACTCTGAAAATAGATACTATGGGTATTTAAATGATATAATTGAGTGTGACTTTAATTCCTTCAAACTATTTATGTTCGATTTCAAATGGTATAGGTTACGAATGCATGAACGTGATGAGGAAAGAACTGTTATTCAACATGCCAACGGATTTCCAATGATTAAAACAATGATGTTTGAAAGAGGACACAATCACTATGTTTTTCCAAGCCAATGTGAACATGTCTTTTACTCGAATGTTCCAGGTGAAAGGGATTCGTCATTTGTTGTTAGATATGATCCAAGAGGAAGGCCAATTAAGTATACTCATTTACAGGAAGAAGATGATATTGAAGATCAAGAAGATGATTCGACATAATATCAAACAGAGCCGGAAGATCATGGAGGGTCGACAAATGAAGAAGATGAAGAAGATCATGATCTAGGCATAGGAGACAATATTTCAATTCCTAATGATGATGTCGATGAAAATATGCTCGAAAATGACATCGATGACGATGATGATATCATCAATCATTTCAACATCGTTTCAGAACCAGATGATGATACAGATGTCGAGTTCGATGAAGAAGATCAAGATAGAGAATAAGGATGATTACAAAGATGTTGAGGTTGGATTAGGTATGGGACTATATAATATTTTAATTTGTATGCATTATTCTCTTAAAATAATTTACTTTTAATGTCATGGGTTAATTCCACATTTTTAAGTTTTATGCGACGTTTTTATATCCTAGGTTACATGTTGTTTAATTATTATTTGAAACCTGAAATAATTGTCAATATAGTAAAGTATGTGGTAGACTAAAAATTTCATTTAGAAACAAATAATTTCATGTACCTTCATTAATTTTTGTTTTTGTAGTTTCTATGAATGAATCTTAATAGGACGTTACTTTCGATTATTTTATATTTTATAGATTGGGTTTTGGGGATCAATTGAGAGTGATGTGAGGGGGAGGGGAGGGGCCATGTGAGATTCCACCTTCACCTGGTTGGCCTTGTTCATTAGAGGATAAATTATTCTTGAAACCAAGAGAAGATCTTTCATTTTTATACCATCATGATCGTAAAAGATTTCATCAATATTGTTACCTATTTGAATCTTCTTAGAATTGTGATTTGTTACATAGTCGTTGCAAAAACACAAAATACTTAAGTATGCACTGCAATTTGTCATGGATAGACTATTGGCATTCCTTAACGATATGGTGGGGTTTATGGACTCAAATTTGAGTGACACACCCACTTTCTTCCATCATCAATTCATCATGGAAACCATAAACCCTATTCTTCATATGTTCTAGTAGATATGTTAATGATTCCAAGTTTCATATTTGTATTTGATTGAAGTTCCAGCTAGTGTACTGCAAAGTATCAAATTGATATTTCAAGTTGATAAACCAAATATGAAATGAATCCAAGCATCATTTGATATCGTCGGTGCAAGAGAGACGAATGTAAATAATCTTGTGACGAATTTGCTATACTATCGACGAAAAACGTTCGTCGATAATTTTATGTCATTAATATGTAATTTTTTACAAAAATAATGGATCTTGGGGACTACACCATGGTAAATAAAATAGGAATGAGGAACAATGAAGGAGGAACGAAAATTGCATGTGGACTAGACACCGACAACATGGACCTGCGAATGGGGCCAACATTGAAATTTTTTCAAACAGTTTCTGGAAGCACTGAATTTTTTTATGGATATACTATTGACATGCCTTAATGATATGGGAGGGTTTATAGACTCAAATTTGAGTGACACACACACTTTATTCAATCATCAATTCATCATGGAAACCATAAACCCTATTTTTCATATGTTCTAGTAGATATGTTAATGATTCCAAGTTTCATATTTGTATTTGAATGAAGGTCCAAATAATGTACTACATAGTAGAAAATTGATATTTCAAGTTGATAAACCAAATATTAAATGAATACAAGCATCATTTGATATCCTCGGCGCAAGAGAGACGAATGTAAATAATCTTGTGACGAATTTGCTATACTATTGACGAAACAAGTTTGGCGATAATTTTATGCCATTAGTATATATTTTTTTACAAAAATAATGTATGTTTGGGACTACAACATGGTAAAGGAAAGAGGAACGAGGAATGATGAAGGAGGAGTGACAATTGCACGAGGACTAGACAACGACAACATGGACCTGCGAATGGGGCCAACATTGAAATTTTTTCAAACAGTTTATGGAAGCACTGAAATTTTTCATGGATAGACTATTGGCATGCCTTAATGATATGGGAGGGTTTCTAAACTCAAATTTGAGTGACACACCCACTTTCTTCCATCATCAATTCATCATGGAAACCATAAACCCTATTTTTCATATGTTCTAGTAGATATGTTAATGATTCCAAGTTTCATATTTGTATTTGATAGAAGGTCCAGCTAGTGTACTGCAAAGTATCAAATTGAGATTTCAAGTTGATAAAAAAAATGTGAAATGAATCCAAGAATCATTTGATATCGTCGGTGAAAGAGAGACGAATGTAGATAATCTTGCGACGAATTTGCTATACTATCAATGAAAAAAGTTCGTCGATAATTTTATGCCATTAGTATGTAATTTTTTACAAAAATAATGGATCTTGGAGACTACACCATGGTCAGGGAAAGAGGAATGAGGAACAATGAAGGAGGAACGAAAATTGCATGAGGACTAGACACCGACTACATGGACCTACGAATGGGTTCAACTTTGAAATTTTTTCAAACAATTTTTGGAAGCACTGAAATTTGTCATGGATAGACTATTGGAATGCCTTAATGATATGGGAGGGTTTATGGACTCAAATTTGAGTGACACACCCACTTTCTTCCATCATCAATTCATCATGGAAACCATAAACCTTATTTTTCATACATTCTAGTAGATATGTTAATGATTCCAAGTTTCATATTTGTATTTGATTGAACGACTAGCTAGTGTACTGTAAAGTATCAAATTGAGATTTCAATTTGATAAACCAAATATGAAATGAATCCAAGCATCATTTGATATCGTCGGCGCAAGAGATACAAATGTAAATAGTCTTGTGACGAATTTGCTATACTATCGACAAAAAAAGTTCGTCAATAATTTTATGTCATTAGTATGTATTTTTTTACAAAAATAATGGATCTTGGGGACTACACCATGGTCAAGGAAAGAGGAACGAGGAACGATGAAGGAGGAACAAAAATTGCACGAGGACTAGACACCGACAACATGGACCTACAAATGGGGCCAACGTTGACATTTTTTCAAACAGTTTCTGGAAGCATTGAAATTTGTCATGAATAGACTATTGACATGCCTTAATGATATGGGAGGGTATATGGACTCAAATTTGAGTGACACATCCACTTTTTTCCATCATCAATTCAGCATGGAAACCATAAACCCTATTTTTCATATGTTCTAGTAGATATGTTAATGATTCCAAGTTTCTTATTTGTATTTGACTGAAGGTCCAGCTAGTGTACTGCAAAGTATCAAATTGATATTTCAAGTTGATAAACCAAATATGAAATTAATCCAAGCATCATTTAATATCATCAACACAAGAGAGATGAATGTAAATAATCTTGCAACGAATTTTCTATACTATCGATGAAAAAAGTTTGTTGATAATTTTATGCCATTAGTATGTAATTTTTTACAAAAATAATGGATCTTGGTGACTACACCATGGTCAAGGAAAGAGGAATGAGGAATGATGAAGGAGGAACACAAATTGCATGAGGACTAGACACCGACAACATGGACCTGCGAATGGGGCTAACGTTGAAATTTTTTCAAACAGTTTTTGGAAGCACTAAAATTTGTCATGGATAGAATATTGAAATGCCTCATGAAATGAATCCAAGAATAATTTGATATCATCGACGCAAGAGAGATGAATGTAAATAATCTTGCGACGAATTTTCTATACTATCAACAAAAAAATTTCGTCGATAAGTTCACTGCTCACTATGTGGGGTCAGTGCATGCCCTTTGTGGTGGGTGAATTGGAATTTCCATGAAATTTCAATAGAGTTCCAATGAAGATTCTATAGATGGAAACAATGACATTTGACAATGAGAAGCCCATTATCAACGTTGTTGCAAACATGGACGATATCAAAGATTATTTGGTCAGGACATCATACATCCTTGAGTCTTGAAACCCTCCCATACTGGCAAGGCATGTGTCTAGTCTAACCATGTCAAATTTTGATGCATACATGCACAGTTTGAAGAAACTTCAACATTGGCCTCATTCACTGCTCACTTTGAGGGTTCGGTGCAAGATGACATTTGTGATGGGTTTATTGGATGTTCCATGACATTTCAAGAGAGTTCTGAAAAAGATTCTATAGATGGAAATGAAGAATGATGACAATGAGACATCCATTATGTTAGTATCCTAGAATGATAGGAGACCTGATGATTCAGATATGATTGGTGGGTATCATGATGAAGTTCCTGGCTTGCTGGCCTTGTTGTCTCTTGAAATAAATTTTCCCAAGTTATGGTCATTAGGTAATAAGATGGATCAGTTGATGAAAGATTTTTTGAGTTAAATGACTTTAAGATGAGCTTTAGACTTACCTTTTCAAAAAGTGATGAGTATGTACTTTTATTATAAAAACTCTAAAATTTCACTTTCGACAGCGAAGAGAGATGTTTTCAAAGTATTCTAAGCTACCAAAAGTTGTCTCTTTCGGTAGCTAAAATGTTTTGTGCGAAGTATTTTAAGTTGTCAAAAGCACAGAGATGGTTAACAGTCAGAATGTCCCATCATACTCTCAAACCTCCATCAGTACACAACATCATCATCTCAAGTGCTGCTGAAATTAACTGAAATTGGATCATAATACGATCTGGGAAAGTGATTGTTTGTCCGATATGATTATTTAGTGATACCTGTTTAACCCTAATCTAGTAGATCCGATCACCATAAGACCACATCATTTTTCTTTACCTGATCTACCACGTGATTTTTCCGTCCTGGTCGAATGATACAATCATCACTGTGATTTGAGTTTCATTCTTTATCAAGGGTTTTCGCTAAAATATTTTCCCCCATATCACACATTTTTCCTCCGCCTGAACTTCAATTCGTCCCCTATTAGCGCCACTATATCTCCCCACGCCCGATTTTATTTTATTGCAGGTATTAACAACTATTATTGCAAATGAAGAAGGGAGGAACTTTGCTCAGGAAGGAGCTTAATGACATAACTTATCTAGAAGCTCACCCTAAGATTTTCCAGATATTCAGGGATGCTGGCTGCTACAGGTTCTATGAAAAACTCCAAGGATTTCATCAAGGTGTGGATGAATCATTTTCATTGACCTTTGATGGAGCCAAAGCCAAAGTTGGAACAATTGAGGTACAGGTTGATGAAGAAATTATTGCAGCAACAACAAAGATGCCTAGGACTGGTGAAAGATGGTTCAAGTCAACCACTACCAAAGACATTGAGTTCAGGTCTTATCTCAAACCTGAGAACAAATGTATTACTCTGAAAAAGGACATCCCTAGATCCTACTTGGAAGAAAAGTGGCAACACTTGCTCAAAGCCATCCAGAGATACATAACATGTGAAGGCAGATATAGTAGAGTAAGGTTCTACCATTTCAATCTCCCGAACCATTTCACAGGAAGATGTCCTTTGAATCTTCCCTTCTACCTTCACAAGATCTTGACAAATATGACACACCAGGTCCATGCCATACCTAGCAAGGTGCATGGTAGACCTTCCCATCATAGTCTTATCAAACTCATAGTGTTTCAAGAATTACAGAAGAGGGATAAGAGTTGGGAGTATCTTCTTTTCTGGGATGAATTTGAACCAAAACCCCAGCCCAATAACAAGAAGAAGACTTCATCCACTAAGTCTTCATCACCATAGAGAAGTAAAAGGAAAAGGAGAGCCATTTCCCTAGTAATTATAGAGGAGCCAACTTCTTCTTCCAAGTCCAAGAAAGCCAAAAAGATGCTTGATTTTAGCCAATATGTAGAAGGGAAAACAAGTGCCTCTGGTAAAAACGTTTTAAATATTCCTTATACAGATTCAGAGGAGGATTTAGAGCCATTGGAAAGAGAGATTCCTGAGAAAGATTCTCTTGAAGAAGCACCTTTTTCACCAGAGTTTCCAGACTTGGAGATTCCTGAAACATCAAAAAGCAGACACAATAAGGTGAGCAAACCATAAAAAATTGGAAAACTCCAAGAAGAGATAACAGAGATGAAGTTGCTTGAGAGGGTCATCAAATCCCAAAAAAATACTATAAGAAACACCTCAGATGAGGTAAGAGATTGTTTTTAAAGGTTAGCTAAAATGCACGTAAAGGAACAAAAGAGGAATAAGAAATTGCTCAATGATAATCGTAAATTGTTTAAAATGATTAGAGGTTTAAGGATGAAACTGAGGCTAAAAAATCCTAAGCCAACAACACATCCTAATTTAAGAGTTCTATATGAATTTGCTAAGAACCCAAATGAAGACCCTAAGGAGTAGATAAATCGAAGAAAATCCATTTTTGCAATTTTGAATAGTTGTGGAAAACTCAGAATTTTCGGCAGCTTATTTGCTTTCCTCAAGGCATTGTTAGCTACCAAAAGATTTGCTTTTGGCAGCTAACCCTATTATGTTTTACACCTGTAAGCCACCGAAAGCACAAGGAATGACAGAATGCTCATATTTTTTCCCAAATCAAAGTTTTTGGTGTCCAGATCATGTGAAAGGGGTTCCAAATGAAAGATAAATATTAAAGAGATACAAATCATCACCCTTTTCAAGTTTTTGAGGCGGGTATTAAGGAAAAAAAGGTTAAGTGGCTTTAAAATTCTTGGTAAAGATTGTCCATTTGTCAAAGAAGGATTTCAAAGTGCCTTGTCATCTTTTTGAGAATTATTGAAGATATTAGATATGGCTTAAGCTGTCGATATTGTGGAATATTTAGTTGATAAGACTTTGACCCTTAAAGAAGGATTAGATTTTGAATTATACTAGTTTATATTTTATTCTATTTTGAGTATTTTAGATCCATTTTCATAGGATCTTGAACTGTTATGTAAAGGCTATAAAGCCTATGATTTTGAGGAAAGTAAGGGGGACTCACAGAAAAGGGTAGCTTGGGAATGTTCCCATCCATTATAGAAACATTTCAAATCTATAAACGACTTTATGAATGAATACAAAGGCACTATATTTCCAGATTCCTGTGTTGTGATTAAGTGTTGAAGTTTTTTCCCTGATGTAACTCATTATTTTCCTATTACACATACTTTTCTTTCTATATTGTCTATGAGAAGATAATGTGCAGGATTTGTTTTTAAACACCCTGTGCTGGCTCAAAACAATATTTATGTTTTCTTCCAAGTTTGAAGTGTAGAATTCAGTTGTACTCTGCTCTACATTTGAAATGAATTTCAATCTTTTCTTCATATTTGAAAGAATAACTCATTTGTTTGATACAATGCATATGTTAAGTGTTTAGAGAAATAAACAATAAAATATTTCGCAATATGATTTTTATAGGGAAGACCTTTTAGATATTTCCTTACCTCCAACTTTAGAATTTTCTTACAACACATTATTTAACCACACTCTCTTTCGTGCATGGGTCAATGTTAAACCATTACTTACAATTGGATAACTTTTCCCCTTTTGTGGTAACAACTATGTAATTTCCCCCTCTAAAATATTATAAGAATATCTAGGATTTTTTATACTCATCCATGGTTGTTCAAACAAGCTGGTAGTCTTGAAGTTATTTCAATGCCATATAATGTTACTCCCTTGTTGACTAGTATTTGAGGGTTGCAACATGTAGATTTAACATATCAACATACTTAAAGGATACTCCTCTCATGGGAAGGTCACCCCCTTTAATAATTTCTTTCGCTTAGGTAAACCCTCAACTTGGTCATCCTTTTACATTAAGAAGGTTTCCTCCATGTGGCTTATAGATAAAGAAAAAATACCTCCAATATTGGATCTCCAAATATTATGGATCTTTCCTAAAGGATATAATGTATGATTGAGTACAAATGTTATAATTTTCTTCATTATAGATATTCTCATTGTGGAGATGACACTATGATAGCCCATGCCAAAGGACCCTGGTTCATTGACGATGTGGGACTCTTTATAATGCCATGTACTCACATATGCACACCTTGTGACTTTTGTTCCCAATAACCACATCCTCCTCATTGACCTTTTTCTTACCTTTCTTAGTGGATGGAATACTAGAGACCTTTTTCTTACCTTTCTTAGTGGATGGAATACTAGAATACTAAAGATTGCCCTTTTTCTTACCTTTATTATGCAAGAGCTAGTCATCCAAAGTAGGAATGCATACATTAATGTTAAGACTATACAATTATTACTTGTTGAAGTTCTTATAAGACAATACAATCCAATTGAACCATTCCAAATTCTCTTGTAAGACTAGATTGGGATGTCCATGTTCAAATTCCCCATCTCATAGATCTCTCCATATGACATTTAAGGCCCTCATATCCCACTCAAGTGCTACGAAAACCTAACCATGTACTCAATAACTATCCCATGTGTGGAACCGAGACATGTTATTTTTTAGGTCCTTTGTTGTGGTTTAATCATGGCCCACCCATATCCCTCTAGTAGGAAAAATATACCCTATGAAGATCTTGTGTCATGGTTCAAGGATGATTTCAATGACATAACTTGAGAATCTTCATGGTTTTTCTTTTTGGTGCTTGACTCAAGACTCTACATTTAGGACATAAGGCCATTATTTCTCTCTCTTGACACTGGTTAGACCTTAATACTAATTATTGGTTCATAAATAACCTATTCATGGATCCCATATTCCATTTGAACATTAATGATACCCTATAAAGGTCATATGTGGTGGTTTGAGGACTCATCCTTGGTGATTGAGCTTTCTAATTAAGGTTTAGGGACAAAGGATCTTTTTTCCCCCCTTAACTATGATTAACACCCCAAGACCCATCCATGATTTCTATGACCTTGTAATGATGCCCATTTTTTGAATACATGAGACCCATCTACTTCACACTAAATAGTTGGTTCATAGAACTATATTCTATGGCCTAAAAAGTTAGGTTTTTGGCCCACACCATGATATATATATTAAAATTTAAAAACATTAAAAAAATCATTATATAAATTTTTTTATACTAATTATATTAAAATTAAAAACATTATATATTAATTATATTAAAATTAAAAACATTATATATTAATTATATTAAAAAAAATCATTATATTAAAATTTAAAAACATTAAAAAAAACAAAACCAAAAAAAACAAATTTCAAAAAAAATAATTGCATTACCCATGCCCATTCATGACAAAAAGCACTAGAGCAACAAAGGGTGTTCTCGCGCCCATCTAGTAGAGCGAAACCCTACCATTCCAATACTAGGAATCCATCTAGCAGAGAAAAACCCCACCTGTTCTTGGACTAGGCGCATGAGAGAAGCTCCCATTTGGACAACAACAATTCAACTTCTATTTGGACATCGACATAGGTAGAGAAGACATACCCATGGAGTGGAGATATTTAGGGGTTGACATCATGCCGCAGAAATTGGTAATGGGTCTCCAATATCTGATCTTTTTGCTAATTAGTTAATGGTTATGAGTTATGTTCTTTGTTGTTTACTAAGGTTTCCAAGCAAATTATAGGCTAGAAACCCTATGTTTCCTAGGGCTAGAAACCTTGCTTCATAGCATGGACAATACTCGTAGCTCACTGTAGAATCCTTGTGAATGTTCATTGTATATTCAAAGAATCTCATCGTAGCTTATCGTATCTTGTAAGAGAGTGTTTTCCCTCATAAATGATCCTCTATATGCAGCTCGATCCTCCTGTAAAATAGAGTTGCACTGATCTCCAAGAAAAAAACAATACATCTACCGGGTTGTGGGGAACATACCCCTCACCATATGAATAGTAATCCCAAAAAATTATTCATGAATATCATAACCTATATGTTAAATATCAATATCTCTTTGATCTCCATTCTCTTGTTCCCAATCATATAAAACATTACAAGAAGAAAATGGTTCATGGATAACATTTTTTTTGTCACATTCTTATTTAGAATATGGTTCATGGATGGCATTGTTTTTGTCGCATTATTCTTTAGAATATGGTTGTTATTCTAATGGAATATGGTTGTTATTCTAATGGTTCATGGATGTCATTGTTTCTATCACATTCTGCTATTATAATGCCCTAGACAATATCCTTGAAGTGGAATATGGTTGATATTATAATGCCTTAGAATAAGGTAAACTTTTGCATGTAGATTACTCTCTAAATATATTGAGAAGATCACATTGAACAAGTGTAAATTCTAAGCATGTATCTACACAATAAAAACTTCACTCCATTGATTTCCTTGTTAGTTCTTATGTTTCATTACATTTGATCTACAATTTATCAATTTCATTACACCTACTTCCTCTATAGCCCTCACAATGTGATACTCCACATCAATATGCTTATGCTTAGAACTATAATTTGGATTCTTATTCATTACAATGGTTCTTTGGCTATCACATTCATTTTCTAAACTAGCCTACTTGATAGCAATATTGTTTCATAATCTCAATAACCAAAATGTGTCTTTGATAAATTTTGTTGCAACAACATATCATGCCTTTGAACTAGAAGAGGCAATGATGGTTTG
>ML778748.1:824202-835541 GCA_009831015.1 Picea engelmannii
AATCAGTTCAGCCCCAGTTCTTGCACTTCCGAATTTGAGACAACCTTTTGAAATCCAAACTGATGCAAGCAATTATGAAATGGGAGCAGTCTTGTTACAACATGGTAAGCCCATTTGTTTTCATTCTGAAACTTTTAATGGTGTTGTGATTAACTATCCTACTTATGATAAGGAGCTGTATGCATTGGTGTAAAGTGTGAAAAAATGGAAACATTATTTGTTGGGGAAAGAAACCATCATTCACACAGATCATCAACCACTGCAATACTTACAATCACAAACAAAGCTACAACAAGCAAGGCACTTCAAATGGATGGGTTTTCTACAACAAATCCATTTGGTCATAAGGTATAAGAAGGGAATTTATAACAAAGTTGTTGATATGCTTTCAAGGCCTATTATTAGTGCTTCAGTTATTCTTAAGCATAGTCCTATCATGGATGTGAGCTATGTTAAGCAATATGCTTTAGATGTTGATTTTAAAGAAGTATATGCAACTTTGTGTCATTCTAACCATGTTGAGGAATTGGATTACCATGTGCATGATAATATTTTGTATCATCTTGGCAAGATATGTATTCCACAGGGTGAAAGAATCAACATAATAAGAGAAGCTCATTCTTCTCTTATTGCTGGTCACTTTGGTGTAGGCAAGACGGTGGCTAATTTGCAAAGGTACTGCTATTGGCCTAAAATGAATGAAAGTGTTTCAAGATATGTAAGAGGATGTTTGTTATGTGCTACAAGAAAACCTAGCAATAGAAAGTTGGGTTTGTATACTCCACTTTCGGTTCCTTCTCGTCCTTGGGAAAGTATTTCCATGGACTTTGTAGGAGGTCTACCTATGTCTAAAAAAAATCATGAGTATCTTTATGTTGTGGTTGATCGATTTAGAAAAATGTGTATTTTGATGCATTGTAAGAAGTGGGTTACAGCTGAGAAAACAACACAAATGTTCTTTCAGCATGTTTGGGTACATTTTGGATTGCCTAAATCCATTATTTATGATCGAGATTCTCAATTTATTGGAACTTTTGGTCAAGTTTATGTGCACTCATGGACACCAAACTAAAAAAGAGCACAACTTTTCATCCGCAAATCGATGGTCAAACAGAAGTAGTCAATAGAACAGTGGTGCATCTTCTTTGTGGTTATTGTAGCAAGCATCCTAAACTTTGGGATGAGCATTTACACTACATTCAACATGCTTACAACTGAGCTAAGCACTCTTCAACTCAAACATCACCATTTGAAGCATGTTTTGGCTATTTGCCCAAATATCCTTTAGATTTTATCTTTGGGAAGGATATTCCTATTGATGGTCAATATGACATTGATAGGGCAGAAAAGTTCATTGAACAAATTCAGTTGATACATCAAATGGTACAAGAACAATTGAAAAAGAGTCAAGCCAAGTACAAGACAAGACATGACAAACATCGTGTTGATCACAGTTTCCATGTTGGAGATGAAGTTTGGCTTTACATTAGTAAGGAGAGGCTTAAAGGAGAAGGTAAAAAACTGAAACCAATTAGATATGGTCCTTTTAAGATTCTTGAGAAGATTGGTAACAATGCCTTCCATTTGGATTTGCCTCTTTATATGCAAATGTATGCAGTTGTTAATGTTGAGAATTTGAAATTGTATGAGCCTCCTTTGATTGATGATCAAGGAGAACATGTTCAGATTCCTTCTATAGATGATTTCTCCCCAGAATATCTTACAGAATTGCATGAAGACACAATCCTTGACAGGAGGATGAGAACTTCAAAATGAGCAAATGTGGAATATCTTTGAAATGGTATTAAAGGCACAAATCCAAGAAAATCCAAGTGGATTGACATTGGGAAGGTGAGGGAACTATATCCTCATCTTCAGATAGACATAAAGTAAACTTTTGGAGGTCCAAAAGATTTCCAATGGGGAGGTGTGATCTAGGGGATCAAATTTTGCTCAAAATTCAAAGTGATCGGAATCGACTCAAATCGAACAGGTGCGTAGGCCTCGTCATCATGAACCCAACGCAAATCGAATGGGTTCAAATGGAGATCATATGAGTGAGATATCACGTTCTGTTCAAATTGTCAAACAGGCAAAAATATTTGCTGACTGTACAGTCCGTACAGTTACTGACCTGGCAGGGCCGTACACTGACGTGGTAGGGCCATACGCTGACATGGAAAGGTCGTACGGTGACATGGTAGGTGCTGAGTTGGAAAACAATTGGCAGTTGTGAGGTAGAATCATATCTCGACACGTGGCACATTTTTGACAAGTGGGAAGGTGCCACATGGCCCAGACATGGGCTGCCACGTGGCACCATATTTGGTTTGGTTGTTAAAATTATATTGATTCCATGGGGGTCAAACCCCAGACCTCCCACCTTGGTGGAGCATCTTCACACGGCGTGGGCTACCAATAGCCCACACATTAGTTCTTATTATATATATGTGTTAAAACTTATTTAAGTTTAAACTATAGTGTATTTCGGTGCGAGGGTCGGGATGGGGCTTAGCCCCAGCCTGCAGTTTTGGTATTAATACATATGACCATGCACCGAAAATGCACGGGAGTTTTTTGTCAATGGTTTAACCACGCGCCGACACTTGTCACTTGACCCTTTGATTGGAGTTTAGCCCTTTTATGCGCGGTCACATGGTCCATACACCCAATGACTTGGTGGTTAGGGGGCTAGGTTCCCTAACCATTCTACAGTTGTGCACGTGTTGTGGTTATGTGCCCGGTGCTAGGTTTAAGCATGAAAAAATGTGCAGAGGCTAGGTTGGACACATAGAGGTTCAATTTGGCGATCCAGAGACAACAAGTTTGAAGGGGAACTTCCAGGAAGCCTATCTTCTTCAATTGTTTTCCAAATCAGGTGCCAAAAAAGCCCAGCTGGGGGTTTTTGGATGTTCTTAAGCCATTAGAGCCATCTATTTGGAATTTTGAGCATTGTAAAGCACATATTTTATCACTTTGAGAAAATAACATAAAAGATCCATTGGAAGCTGGACCAGTAGATGTAGCCCAAGAGAGGGGTGAACTCCTTTATCATTTGTTGTGTTATGGGTTTACTGTTCATTGTATTTGTTGGTTATTATTGCATCTTGAATGTGTAATTTTCTATGAAATTTGTGTTTGCAAATTGAACCTTTTGCATAAGTACACTAAAATAAATCTTGCAAATAATTTCAAGAATACAAGCCTTTATCATTTTCAGATCAATATGCAACTTATGCAACTATATGAATGTGTGACCTATATGCTCCTAATGCAACTTATGAATGCAACTATATCCTCCTAATGGCTCTAAGTTCCTTCTTAGAGGCCTTGAGAGCCAACTATGATGCATAGAACCTGTGAATGGTGCCCATATGGTGTCCTAATAGCCATTATTATTATTTAAAGCATACCAATGTTGCCCATAATCCAAATTGGAGGCCTTGATCTTTGTCATTAAGCACATGAAGATTAATCCACCCAAGCACCATAGTCTATTAAATAGGATATATGTGGTGGTTTGAGGCCTTGTTAATGGCCAATGAGCCAAATAAAATATGTTAGGACCTAAGGCCCTTTTTTCCCTCTCTAGTCATGGTACACACCTTGAGACCTATTCTTATTATGAAAACGTACCAATGGTTCCAAATGAAACTATATTGCATCTTATGAAACTATATCACATCTTATGCAACTATATGCAACTATATGCAACTTATGCAACTATATTGCAACTTATGCAACTATATTGCAACTATATGCAACCTATGGAACTTATGCAACTATATGCAACTATATTGCAACTATATGCAACTATATTGCAACAATTTTGTACGCAACTATATTGCAACAATTTTGTATGAAACTATATTGCAACTATGCAACTATATGCAACATGCCTTATGCAACATGTTTATCCAATGACAAATCATTCAAAAATTCCATGTAAACTTCAATCTCAAATTTTGTTGAAGTGTCGCCTCCATGACCCAACTTCAAAACACATTCTAGCTGTTGTTGTAAGTTTGGTTTTTGAAGAAAGATAGAAGTCAAAACATGAAGAGAAAAGTAAGTAGTCTTGTTTCCAATGGAAAATTGATTTCAAATTTTGCTATCACCCATTCTAGAACATCTCAAAGTTCTTCCTATCCTTTCACCATGGCAATTTGGGAGTATGTATTCCCACACAAAATTTTGAAGAATCAACAGGTTCCTCAACATGGAAGGATATATACCCCTTATTGGATCTTTATTCATCAAAAGAGATTGCCTCTACAATCCCCTCTAGGATGAGGAAATTTGATCCTCTAATGTCTCTTTGTTATTTTAGTTTGTTGGAATCCCTATTGATTGTCTCCCCCCTTATATATACTCCTTGGATCCCACCGGTCACATTCTAGCTCCTTGAACAAGGTGATTAGAGAGGATATCCACAAACAATACATCTAGGTCAATTGAACACCCCCTAAGGGACTCGAACCTAAGATGGCATTCTACTTCAAGCACTTCATAAAAATGAAGGATAAACTTATATTCAAACTTGTGTATACTCAAAGACATTGGATGCATATCCTTAGGATTTCTCTTGGCAAGTTTAGGGTTTGCTCTCACCAACTCCCAATTGGGTAAATCATCACATTCCTCGTTAGAGAGGATTTGTCAATTGCGTCAATTGCAAGATATTGAGTCGGATGTAAGAGAAAATCATATTTAGATGTCCCATTTATTATAATATTAGAGGGAGGTTGCATTGGCTCTACTAGGAGTACTGGACTTGGGTCGCTCCCTCAATACTTTTCTCCTCTATCCATATCAAAGATGCATAGCTCTTCTTATATGGGAGGTGTTAGAACATGAGACATGGATATTATTATATGGTAGGTGTTAGAACACAAGACATGTATCCTATAAGGATTCCCAAGACAGATCTCGTTAGACATTTGATCATTAGTCCACATCATATCCACTAGTCCTTCCAAGTTCATTCATGTTGATGTTGCATTTCCATGTGGTGGAATTTAATTGGACCTTGTGTTTAATGAGCCAACCATATTTAAGGATTCTCGAGATAGATCTCGTTAGACATTTAATAATTAGTCCACATCATATCCAACTATCATAGACTTGTACCTTTGTGGACTTGATGCATCTTACCATGGAGAAACATGAGAGTGGATGTGGTTGTATTCCTCATGTAGGCAAAAATATGATGCAATATGCTTCTAGAAAGTCTGAAGTGTCTAACGAACTTAAGCCATGGAACCCCAGGCCCACCAAGGCATCCAAACCTGAAATATTATGCATTAGGCTTAATTCAAGGTACCATGTTTCTGAGAAAGTTCTTGCATTGGAAATATTTGAAATGACAAATCTGCTCAATTCCTATGGATCTGATATAAATTTTTTATTTAGAACTATGAATATGATGATGGACTACTAACTAAAAACACGTGCACATGCAACTGAAGGTACAACCAAAAAGGCACATGTCAGATATTTCTTCATCGAGTGAGGAAAGCTTAGGACAAATGCAGGTTAGAAATGCGACTGCATCTAGTAGATATGATAAGAAAACAAGGACCAGAGGTGAAAAAGTCAATGTACAATTTTGTAGACACATGAAATTTTTTCTTGCTGAAGGAGGATCATGCTCTTATGATGATGAGAGCATAGGAGACATAGATGTTCCACTCAGATATAAGCATCTGGTGAAGCAATGAGTACCTAAGGAACTACCTCCTATAGATGTTGACTTCGTTGTAAACAATAGGACATATCGCATTGCACCATCCTCCCTGCATGGCTTGGGGATATTTTCCATGGATGGAATAATTGTAAAATACAATACAGTAACTGAATTGATGGACTATGTTGGACCGTGTTACAATTATAACGATTGGATGTCTCTGGCCCAATACATGTGAAGTATGTGGAGATATGCACTCGCCACAAATTATATACAAATAATAAACAAGGATAAAAATAAGGGAGCGACTATCTATATTGATGGAATCCCTAAAGCTTTCGACAATATCGCAGGGTTTATAAAAAACACACGACCCGAGACAACAAACAAACAACCAAATTGTATATTTGAGGGACGTGAAGAGAATTGAGTAGTTTTGTGCGCAATAAAAAAGATATCTCCCGGGGAAGAGTTATTAGTGGATTACCATTTGAATCGAATAGACACATTGACTAATAGTGTGCAGGTTCTTATGCAACACCTCTTTAAGAAACCTCTACTTATTGCATTATATTTTTTTATTATCTTTAACATTGTTGTAAATATTATCGTTAACATTGTTTTTTTGTTATCATTAACAATTTTTTAAATATTTGGGGGTTCTAATTATATTATAATGTGGCAAGATGATCGTGGAAAAGGGCCAGCCACAGAACATGTAAATGATTATCAATTTCCACTTTCATTTTACGTTGTTTTTATTATTTGCTTATATAATTTTATTGAAATAACATTGTTTTTGTTGAAATCATATGTAGTCAGCAGGCCATGTGGATCATGATTCTGCCAATGAGGAGGGATTTTATTCTTGCATTGATCCGATGCTCTCGTTAAAAAAAAAGGTCATTAAAGCTAACAAGGAAATATTTAGCTTGTTAGATCATCCAGAACAAACTCCGAACATCAAATAAAGGATCAATCTCCTTATGTCACAACTTAACACATATAAGGTAATAACCACAATTTATTTATTTTTTTGTTTAATGCACTCATATGTTCAATTATGATACTTTGTTCTTTAACTTTTACATTATCTCACGATTTTTTTTTTCCTTTTTATAAAGGAGTATTTGGAGCCTGTCCAGCCTGGGGTTGGTAGTAGTGGCACTACAGAGATGCTACAGAGTCCTGATGCAGGCGATCATACAACTACTAGAGCACTATTTACTTCTCCATATTCCACACCTCATGCAGATAGGAGCCATGACATGCACCGACATGCATCCACACCTCGATCAGAGTCTAGAGAGGGTGGAAGAGATGAGGATCATAGTGATGTGGTTGAGATGGATGCATTTCCTAGAGCTGGACGTGTGAGAAGAATAGGGACCCTTCCGTGCACATTTTTGGTAGACAATAATGGACTTCCATTAAAACAATCAAGACTCCCAGGTAGTTTTAAATCATATTTTAATCGTTTAATGTTGTCCTCATACAGAAATCGTCTAGATTATTAATTTTAAATTAATGATCATTTCTTTTTGCGTGTAGGAAATGACCTTTTTTATAGGCACGTAGAGAGCAAGGCCTTGTCTATTTTTGGGGCAACCTTACACATGAGGTGGAATTGCCAGAATTCCAACCTCAAAAAGTAACATATGGATTATCTTGAAGGCCTCTTTGGTGTAGACACGTTGAATACAAAAGTGGTCACATCTGCAGCGGGTGAATATTTAAAATATACCCAGGATGTTTATAGACGAAGCTTGTCAAGAAATCCTAGGTATGAGCATCCTCCCTCAATTCCAAAGAGAGAGTGGAAGGCAATCATCGATGATGCAAAAGAGAAGATTTTGAGAAAATCAGGAGAACAAATAACTGGTACACCAAGGTAAATTACAAATTTTTGAATTCAATACTAGCTTTATTTTTCTTTAGATCTAAATAAAAGTGTTGTTATATATAACATACTTGAAAATTCTGATGATAGGTTGCCTGATACTTTGAAGGCAACCAAAGAAAGGATTTCCAAACATGGCCAACACAAGCTAGGCCCAGGTGGCTACTTGAGGTTACAGTCACAAATCGTAAGTATCCAAACATCTTAAGAATAATATTTGTATCACCTTACAACTTTAAGGTGATTGCAGTGAAAAACATTAAAAAACCATACCCTTTTGCAATGAAAGGTGACGACTTCGAAACTGGAACCACGGAGGAAGACCTTCAACTTGGTTACAAGTACATTTATAAATCCATGGTTGATCATAGGAAAAGCATGGGGTAGACCCCAAGATCCAATTTGTTGAATAAGGTAAATAAAAATCAGTCCACCTTAACCTTTCGTTACTTATAAAATACGTAAATGTTTGATATCGTCCATAATTTAATGTCTTACATTGTTTTAATCAGGGGAGCAACAATATCAGCCCTATCATTAGTACTGAACAACAGAGCATTGATAGTGAAACACAGCCACAAGATCATGGTGCTCCCAAACAGCCCCATCCTAGTGAGGTGCAACCCAAATATGTTCCTGTGAATGTAGAGGCCCACGACGGTAAAATGTCTATATATTAATCATATACTTAATAATTTTGTACTTATAAATTTTGTACTTATAATTTTTTATGTTTCAATGATAGAGAATGTCATAGATGATCATACTCAACCTGAAGATCAGGTGAGCAGGCCAGCAACCATTCCAACAGTGCCGACTAGAGGACCAGGTAAATAATTACATTGCAGATTTGTTTTTCAATAATAATGAACTACTTCAACCCTATTTAAAAATTGACCATATAAATTCAATATTTTTTATTTTTTTAGGTGATGGCCCCTCACAGTAGCATCCATGCCGTGGGTACGAGACCAGACGTACTCGACGTGAGAGGACTGAAACAACATCATCTATTGAAGAGCATCCAATAAATGAAGACATGGACATTGATGATTTTCTTAAGCACTGGAAAGCAAAAAACAAGACTAAAAGAAATTCATGATGACATGTAATAATTTTATAAGACAATTAGATGTACATTATATAGTTGATAATATACACAAGGCTATTTCTATGGCTTGTATATATCTGTGAATGTAAATTTTGTTATACACTTAATGATAATTTCAGCTCCTCTTAATGATGCAACTTCCAAAATATTGTGACATGATATATGCAACTTTGAAAGTATTGTGACATGTTTCATTGTGTCTCACATGACAAAGAGCATTACCATTATTTTCATTGTGTCATGTACATGGTGTTTTATGTTTAAGAAGAGATATTAGTGACTGCCATTCCACTTTAGAGTCCCAAAATAAATTTTAGAACCTATCTCTGATCTAGAGGTGAAGATGACAATAACATACAAGACGTTTTCATTCTATGCATCCAGTTAGCATAGTTTGTGCATATGTCAACCTTTGATAACAAAGTTCTTAAACTTTATGTAATGAAGTAGGCATCCCTTTTTTACAATGTGAAATTTGGAACAAAGAGGTATATGAAGGCATTTCTGCATAGGAAGGTAATAACCTTATTGGATTTGTGTAGGAAGAAAAATGTCCCACTGTCTATTCCATGGAAAATATTGCACTGACTTATTAAGATGGTAGTAAGGAAGAATTTGGAGGGGGAGTGGTCCATAGAAATTCCAGTGTTCTGTATTCCTATTTATAGGTGGGAAGGGGGAAATATGATCATTGGGAATTGAAATTGTATTTAGAAAAGAACTAGTATTCGAGTAATAATCAGGGTTGCATTTTGGGAAAGCTTAATTACATGTGACCAAATCGATGAAAAGCACGAAACTATAAGTTGTAGTTCTTACTTATTTTTTTCTAGCTTTTCTTGGTGCTGCTGGTATATTGTGGAAATCAATATAATTTATTTATTTATTAGTCTCAAGCATTAAGGACATTATTGTTCAGTGATTTGGTGTATTAGGAGCACTAGTTCACCCATACCTAAAGAAGAGCATCGATGCACCTACACCATATAGGAACATTGGTTCACCCATACCAAATAGGAGAAACAATATACCAATACAGAAGCAAAGCACTCATGTCTTTTTGAGCTATTAGAACTCTAGTGCACATGGGTAATGGAGCACAAATTTTTTGGAACCAAAGTCGAGCACTACTGTATTTTGTGTTTTTTTACACTTGGGTGCACATTGCTATAGAAGCATCGGTGCACCTAGACCAATGTGGATCATCAATATGTCTTGAACAATGTTTAGAACTGATGTATTTTTGACATGTTGTTGCTCCAATGCACTTGTATCCATGGATCACCAATTATTTAGATATTAAAGGGCACTGGTAAAACATAATAATTTAGGTGCATCAATAAAAAAAAACTTCTGCCAAAACATCTGGTTGCATGCCTTTGCTAGAAACCCAGTGCAACATAACAGTTTAGGTGTATCTACTAATTGGTGTTTTCCTTATAATTATTTTAACTTTTATGTTATTCATGCAGAGCATGATTCTAATGAAGTAATCTGCAACATGTCCAATACAAAGGATATTGAGTGAAGACCAAATGATGTGGTAAGTTTTCCCCTGAATTGTGTTATTTTCTCTACTTCCTGTATGTTCATGGATTTGTGTTATTTGTATGCATTTCTAGGAGCCCTATTTCATATTGTCAATGTTCATGTCATGTTGACATTATGAATTTAATCATGTTAAGCTAGCATCATTACATTTGTTCCTTGTGTATTATGTTAACTTTTTTTTGTCTTGTTAGCATTATTTCATTTATCTTGTCAAGTAGATGTTGTTAGTTTGTTATGCCACCTATGTTTTATGAAAGTAGTTCTACACTTCCTTTCATTGAGAAAACAATTATGTCCTTGCTATCTGTGATGTTCAGACGATAATTTTCGGTATGGTGAACCTATTCGACTATAAGTTTTATATTTGAAATTTACCAAACAAAGGATCAAAAATATATTCATGGTTGAGTGTTTCTAGTTAAGAGTCATTTCAACTTATACTATTCATTTCTAATCATTGTAAGTGTGGTTGTGGATTCATTGATATTCTTGGCATTATGTAACTAACCCTCCTCATGTTAAATATGTTAGTTTAGTTATATACATGGGTATGTTAAATACGATAGTTTAGTGTGATATACATGGGTTGGACAATCTAGTTCTATTTTTGTTAACAAAATTTTCAGATCTTAGTTATCTATCTTTTATTGTATTTCTATTACAATGGCTTGAATCATTATGCTTGTATTAATTTTCATTTCCTCATATAACATAACTTGATTGAATTCTATACTCAACCATGTGTCCCATGAACCCTCCTAGGAGTTTAGATTGGCTCATATCAAAGATAATATTTTCTTTTCCCTTTTCTATTATGTTTTATTTATCCTATGGATGATTTATACCTTATGTTAGTTTGTAAGTGCTTGACATATTTAAAATTAAAGGGTGATTGTCTGTGTTTACCTTCAACAACATTTCCATGCACTGACTCAACTACATAATGGAAGAAGTGAATCCACCTTGTTCCACCATGGTAGATGTGAAAAACATGGTAGAAGAAGAGACATGAAGGCATAGGGATGACATGTATGACCATTGTTTCAAATTTATGAGGATAATCATGCTTGTAGGAAGCAATCATCAAAATG
>ML778748.1:840109-856267 GCA_009831015.1 Picea engelmannii
ATGGGTCCTCCAACCATTCTTCTAGGATAACTCAATCCACAAAGCGTCTTCCCGTGAGGGATTTCACCATAAGGGGACCACTTTGGAGTTCATCCATTTGTGCACCTTATCAATCATGATAAGACAATAATGAGTCATCTATATATATTTCCAACAATGCATCATATACCAATGAAACCACATCAATCCATCTTCATCATGTATCAATGACAACTCATTGATCCATCTTCATTTATGCATTCTTATCAAGGAAAATACATATTATATTACATCAATCATCAATCAATCAATCCTTTGACATCAATAAATCACTTGAAATCAATCAATGACATCAAATAATGAAACTATTGGCATCTATGACAACATGATCCAACAAATTCCACGTCACCTAAACCGACGTTTCAGAGACTCTAAATTCGTCGCCATATCAACGACATAACGTCGCAATAGAGTCGAAACAATCATTGAAAAATGGGCCAAATATGCTAGTGGTGGGGTCTAAATCCACCAGAAGAGAAAATAGTGAAGGATGGAACAATCAATTATAATGAGGGGTAGAGGGGGCATATCCCAAAAGAACTGGTGATATTTCCCAATAGCCACACAAAATCCGATCAAGGTGCAATTGCAGCACTTAATTACCACCTGGCTAGATGTCCTAAAATTTGGTCACTAGGTACCTCGGTCAAAGTGCGACATTTATATTTTCATCCTAAGAAATGGGTCATGGGCTGGATCTCGTCCAAGAGGTGGGTGCCTCAAGGGGGATGCACAAAACAAGCGGATCTCGGCCTTCAACCCTTCATGGGTATCTACCTACCTTATGGTGTTAGGAACACTTGACTTGGAGGATTTAAAGTTCCCTATTTGACAACTTATATTGTTTTGAAAATGTGAGAACCAGATAACGGGGAGTTATTTGGATGCCTATCCCCAAAATCCTACCTAGACTAAAAGATTTCTTTTGGCACCTCCTGTGGAGGAAAACTTAGTGAGTTTTTAGAAAAAATTTAGATGTGGTTTGTTTGAGAGATTGGGGGTGTGGGCCAATATTGTTGAAATTAAGTGGGAGTGGATAGTTTCTTCAAGAAAATAGTGGGGTGTTTCAGAATCCCTTTGGAGGAAACTTGCTTCAACCTCCACGTTTCAAGATGAAAACTATGTGAGTGAGAAGTGACTTTTGTGTGTGAATGAGTGAACGTGTGCCAATTTTTTAATGAATTAGGTGTCACCTTGCTGCTTGTGGACTTCACTTGGTCCTTACAAGTCTTTGATTACCTATTTAGCTAAATGTCATTGGTACAACCTTGTCGAATTCAAAATTCCCTAGGAAGCTAGCATGTGGACATGTGGGTCCTTTACTAATTCCTTTAACTCCCTAATGTGATTTAATTTAAGAAATATTTGAAACTATCCTAGATTGTGATCATGTGGGCATGCATGGGCCCGTTACAAAACCTTTAAACTTCCCTAGTGATTTAATCTAAGAAAGTAAATTTCAACACTATCCTATCTTTGTAGCATGTGGGCATGTATGGGCCCGTTACAATCTTGAGATGTGTTTGAAAAATAAATTAAGAGGAGTCTCGAGGGGGATATTGTCCTCTCCTAAAGATTTTATCTTTTTAAGGGAGATGAATTTGTCTTTCAACCTCTTTCTGATTCTCAAGATCGCTTTGGAGCATGAGAGAAGAGCATACTCAACATTTGATATCCAATTTCTAGTCCCAATGCAAGTTTTATATGTGATGTAGAATGATTCCAACTTTTAGTCAAAGCAAGCCATCCATGTGGCGAAATAAAAAGAAAAAAGAGGAAAAATAATGATTTTTAACCCCTAAGTGCCTACGTGTTTTGACTAATCTCTTTATATGAGAGTGAATGTAAGTGTGGTGCAGATTAGAACATGCATGGAATCATCTTTAAGAAGGTTATGGGCCTTCAATAGATCATAAAAAAGCTTAAAATGTGTGCTTTTTTCACAGGTGCGTGGGTTTTAGACTAGACAGAGGTGCTCTGAGTGCCAATGCATGAATTGAAAAAGATTTTTGAGCACAGGTACGTAGAAGGCACGGAGTAATGTGGTGATTTTGGCGCACGTGCGCACGATGCACGACTATGGGCCAATAAACCCACACACAACTATCACACGGCTGTGAAGAAAATCTCGGATGGAATTCTCTCAACTTAGCTTTGAATTTGATGTTTTGTAGGTTGTCTTGGGCTGGTCATGGTACCTGCAGGTTAATTAAGTAAAAAGAAGAGCTAAAATAACCCAAATGGGGTAGGAAATTGATACCTTTCCCCAATGGAGTCGTCAATCTGTTGCGCCTCTTTTGTCACCTAAATGAGAAAAAAAAAGGTTCTTACAATATTAGTTGGGTTAGATAAGTAAGACAACAGTAAAGGAAAGGGTTAGAAGAATAGACACAGAAGACTAAGCTAATAATTAAACTAGGAGAGGAAAAAACAATTAAACTATTGTGCATAAGGACATAAGAACAAGAAACAAACAAGACTCATGTCATCAATGGAAAGAATTGTATTAGTGAAAAGAAAACACCAAAGAGAAAGGGGACTTTGGGTCTCTTCTTCCTCCAAGGGAGGGCTCTTGGACCCCCAAGATTGATCTCTTCTTACAACTTGAAAACTTGAAAGAAATGGTGAAAGAATCCCAAGCTAACCCACTCAAAAGGTGATGTGGACTGCCCAAATGGAATGGTTCTAGTATGCTCTTGATGAGAAAAGAGGTTTCCCCAAGAGAATAGTAGCAACATAACCTTGCAAATGAATTCCTTGAAAATGTATTGCACCCATGGCCTTGTTTTATAGCACCACTTTGAGGTATTGTGCAACCAATTTTTAGTGTGAAAAGGGGTTGTTTAGGGAACCTTTAGGTCTTTGACCAGCCACCTAGATGGATCCAGCAGAGATTTGGATGTCAAATCGACTTGGAAGCTGAACCAGAAGTGGGTGGGAGGCCGACCAACATCATAAATGCATCATTCTGAGGTGTGCGCGACTTTTAGCGTCCACAGTCATGCATCATGTGCATGTGTGTTTTTCCTGTGTTTCTTGATGGTGCATGTGTGTGGACACTCTGTGTAGTCATAGTATATCTTTATTTTATAATTGGTTGTATAGTTTTGGACCTTTTAGAAATGATTTTTTGGTAATTTTGGTTCATGGGTGAGCTCATAGTTGTTTGAAGATACTGGATTCCTGTAACCAATTGTGGACGAAATTTCAGTGATAACAGAGGGTTTGTGGTATAAATCTCTGTGTACTATGTGAATGAGCCATTGATTAATTTTTGTTTTTCTTAAGAATCTATATGCATTGCTTTACTTTGCAGGTTTAAAACTTACATGTGGTATCAGACCTCGTTTTTGGCTTCAGAGGGATGCCTTTGTTGTTGAGGGTTTGGCTCGGTTTTGATAGACGAAGTTTATGTTGGGTTTGTGATAAACCTATGTTTAGTGGGAGATTTTGCAGTGGAGATTCGAGTATAGAAAGAGGAATGGCAAGATCATCTAGAATCGAGATAGAGAAGTTCAACGGTAAAAAATTTGAGCTATAGAAGCTCAATATGGAGGACCTTCTTGTAGACAAAGAACCATGGATCATTGTGGATCTTGGTACACAGCCTACTGGTACACCATGTACTAGCACACAGGCTATTGGTACACAACCTACTAGTACACCAGCTACTGGTATGTTGAAGGAAGATTGGGAGAAGTTGGACAGAAGAGCAAGGAGTATTATTTGACTATTCCTGGTAGATTCGGTTTTGTTGAATGTCTCAGAAGAATCTACAACCAAGGAACAATGGGATAAGTTGGGGAATTTGTATCAATCAAAGTCCTTGGTAAACAAGTTGTTTCTTCGAAAGAAGTTGTATCATCTTAGGATGGAAGATGGAGATTATGTGATAGAACATATAAATGCCTTTAATACTCTGGTAAGTCAACTTGTCTTTGTTAATATTACGATTGCAGAAGAAGATAAGTGTATTACCTTGTTATGTTCTTTGCCAGACTCTTGGGATAATCTGGTTGTAGCAATCGGTAGTACCACTCAATCTACATTGAAGTATGAGGATGTAGTTTCATCCTTGTTATCTGAAGAGATGAGGCGAAAAAACATGGATAGTCATAGCACAGATGCTTTATTTGTAAGAGGTCGTACCCAAGACAGGAATCCTGGTAAACCTTCGAGGGGGGAGATCTAAATATACAGGTAGATCTAAGTCTCCAGGAAAATCTTTGAGGAAATTTTGGAAGTGTGGTAAAACAAGGCATTATAAGAAAGATTGCAAGTCTAAGAAGGTTGATAAACCAAAGGGATCTGATAGTACCTCTTCCACAGAGGCAAAAACCTCCATTGAACAAGGAGGTGATGTTTACCTGGCATATACAAGTACACATGCAGATCGTGATGTATGGTTGATCTACTCAGGTTCATCATACCATATGACTCCTCACAGGGAGTGGTTCTCTGAATATGAAAAATACGATGGTGGTGATGTATTCCTAGGAGATGAATCGACAACAAAAATCTTGGGACGTGGAAGGGTTAATTTGTTGCTAAAACATGGAAGGATTAGAACTCTCCCTAGGGTTCTTCACATTCCAAAACTAGCCAGGAGCCTAATATTTGTAAGCAAGATGGATGATGCAGGAGTGGATACTATATTTGGAAAGAACACTTGCAAGATGGTATGAGGAGAAATGGTGTTGATGAGGGGAGTTTGGTGTGGAAAATTGTACAATTTGTTGGGAAGAACTTATACTAATGGGTGTAACAGTTTTGTTGTCCCTGAATAGAGAAATGAAGAAGACAAGACCAATATTGTCCCTGGAAAGAAGACCATGTTGTGGCATCAAAGACTGGGACATATTGGAGAAAAGGGCCTTCGAACACTACACGATAAAGGTATGGTTGAAGGTATGTCTAATTGCACTCTAGATTTTGATTTCTGTGAACATTGCATATATGGTAAACAGAATTGAGTAAGATTCCCATCTGGTGCTACAAGAACAAAAGGGTATCTTAGAGTTGATACACAGTGATGTGTTTGGACCTGATCATGTTCCATCCATAGGTAAATCTATGTATTATGTTTTTTTCATAGATGATTTTTCAAGGAGCACATGGATTTATTTTCTTAGAAAGAAATATGAGGTATTTGATAAATTTAAAGAGTTTAAGGCTCTGGTACAAAATCAAACAGAGAAGAAAATAAAGGTATTGAGAAAAGATAATGGTGGAGAATTCTGCGGAAATGAATTTGAAGAATTCTGTAAGAAGTGTGGTATAGAAAGGAAGAATAATACTCCATACACTCCTCAACAGAATGGAGTTGTAGAAAGGATGGACATGACACGGATGGAAAAATCAAGGAGCATGCTCAACGGTGCCAGGTTAGGACAATAATTTTGGGCAAAGGCAGTGGGTACAACATGTTAACTGGTCAATCGATCACCTTCATAAGCATTGGATGATAAAACTCCACATGAGTTATGGTCTGGAAAGAAACCTTCTCTTCTAAATCTTAGAGTGTTTGGTTGTGATGCTTATGTACATGTTCCAAAGGAAAATAGGAGTAAGTTGGATAAAAAGGCTGAAAAGTATATCTTTATTGGTTATAAAGATGGTGTGAAAGGTTATAAACTTTGGAACCCAGAAACCAAGAAGACTATTTACAGTCGAGATGTTGTTTTTAGAGAGGTAAAAGATGTGTCCAAAAAGTAATTCATACCAACGCAAGATGAACCTGAGAAAATAGAGCTTGAGTTGGATAATGCAAAATCTAAATCATCTGAAGAAGAGGAAGAAAAATAAGAAGAAGAAGAACCTCATACCCCAATATTGAAGAGATCGGTGAGAGATAAAAGGCAACCAGAAAGGTATAGTCCACCTGATTTCCATTCCAATTTTTCTTTATCTATTACTGATGATGATCCCAGAACTGTCAGGGAAGTAGTGAATTCAGAGGATAGTAAACTCTGGAAGAAGCCCATGGTTGAATAAATGGATGCCTTGGATAAGAATGAGTCATGGGATATATTTGAGTTTCCAGCAGAAAGAAAATATGTTGGTAGCAAATGGTTGTTTAAGAATAATTTTAATGCACAAGTTAAAGTGGAGAAATACAAATCTCAGTTAGTAGCAAAAGGTTATTCCAAGGTAGAGGGAAATGACCTTGGTGAGATTTTTTCTCTTGTTTCTAAGTGAACTTCTATTAGATTTCTTTTATCTATTGTTGTTTCTTTTGACCTTGAAGTGGAATAGATGGATGTGAAGACAACATTCCTACATGGGGATCTAGAATAAGAAATCTACATGAAGAAGACAGAAGGATTCGTAGTGAAGGGAAAGAAAGAGTTGGTTTGTAAGCTAAAGAAGTCACTATATGGTTTGAATCAATCACCTAGGATGTGGTACCAAAAGTTTGACACATACATCCTTGGATTGGCATTTGTAAGAAGCAAGGCTGATCACTGTGTATATTCCAAGCAAGTTGGTAATCACTTCATTTATGTAGTGTTGTATGTTGATGACATGTTGTTGGTAGGAAATAACATGGATGTTATCAAGGAGGTGAAATCGCAACTATCCTCCAAATTTGACATGAAGGATATCGATGTTGCTAGCTTCATTCTGGGAATGGATATTAAAAGAGATCATGCAAACAAGAAACTCTGGTTGAATCAGAGAATATATGTTTATACGATATTGTAGAGGTTTAATATGCATGGAAGTAATCTGATCAAGGTTCCTATTCCTATAGGTGTAATTTATCTGCAGATCAGTGTCCCAAGACACATGAAGAAGAAGAGGACATGTCCCATGTTTCGTATGCCATTTCAATTGGTAGTTTGATTTATGCAATGGTATGTACTAGACCGGACATTGCACATAAAGTGGGAGTTTTGTGCAGGTATATGTCAAAACCAGGGAAGGAGCATTGGACAACAGTAAAGAGGATCTTCAGGTATCTTCGTGGCACTACCAGTTATGGATTGTGCTACCAAGGAAGACCAGGATTGGACAAAGTGTTGGACATACATGGATTTCTTGATGAAAACTGGGCTGGAGATCTGGATCGTAGAAGATCTACAAGTGGGTATGTGTTTAACCTATTTGGAGGAGCAAACAGTTGGATGAGAAAAAGACAGGCTGTAGTGGCACTCTCAACTACAGAATTTGAATACATGGAAGCCACTCATGAAAGAAAGGAAGAAGTATGATTACAAATATTTTGTTCATGTATTGGGTTGGTACAACAAGCAATGAGATTAGATTGTGGAAGTCAGAGTGGAATCTTCCAAGCAAATAACCTAGCTTATCATTCGAAAACAAAGCATATTGATTTTCAATATCACTTTGTGAGAGACATGGTTGAGGAAAAGAAGGTGTTGCTGGAAATGGTTGACACTTTGAAGAATGTTGCAAATTCATTGACAAAGTATGTGAGCGCAGAAAAGTTCTCCTGGTGTAGAGTAACAATGGGCATTGTTGCCCTGGATTGTTGACTATATAATCCCCTGGACCCCTCTATGCAAAGAAAACAACAAGTGGGAGAATGTTGGGTATGTGTTATGTTCTTTGCATGTGTGTGTGTGGGCGTGTCAGATATGACAACTATGTCTGATGATCCCGGATTTTTCTATTTTTAGGGATTTGTTTGGGCGGTTTTTGCTATTTTTAGTGGTTTTGTAAATTAATCCCGGATTAAGGGATTAGGGTTTTGGTATCTATGGAATACCTAAAAACATTTTATATATATTGTATGGTGAATGGTGAAATTCAACATAATGAATATAAGAAAGGTTTTCCCAGTTGAGGGTTTTCGGTATAAATCTATGTGTACTATGTGAATGAGCCATTGATTAATTTATGTTTTTCTTAAGAATCTATATGCATTGCTTTACTTCAGAGGTTTAAAACTTACAAGGAGGAGCAAATGGATTTCCAAAATTCTAGAATTTGACCTTGAAATAAAGACCACTAAATTGGTAAAAGGCCAAGGTTTATCGAGGTTGATGGTTGAATCAAATTGAAAAGATTTGGGGGTTAATTTCGTGAAAATAAAATCAGAAAATTAGCAAGTTGAGTTGGATGATAAAAGTTCTCATGTCATCCCAAAGTTGGCAGAATGCACTTTGTATAAGGACATCATATATTTTCTGCAGAAGTTGCAGCCTCCTGATGGTTTGGAAAATAAAAAGGTAAGAGATTTGAAGCTTAAAGCAATCATATACTGTATTGGAAAGATCCTCTAGGAGTGCTTTTGAGATGTCTAGATCCACAGGAGACCCAACAGGTCATGACTGATTTTCATGACAGTTTTTGTGGGCGCCATCACTTCTAGAGAACTATTATCACTCCAAGAAACTCTTTGAGGTTGTAAGACAAAGATGCTTGGTAACTTAAAGTAAAATTGTTTTTGTGTTTTGGTATGTGTGGATCAATGGGATAAATCAACTACAATATAGTATCCAGACAGTCAAAATGAATAATCAAATAAACCAATGCCCTCAAGAATCAATAATAAGATAATGGCTTTAAGTGGGTGAAGAAGACAATGCTTATAAACCAGATACACAATGATGGGTTTAATAAACAATGTAAGAAACTATTAATCAAGTTATGAACTGACTAATGAGATGACAATCATTTTGCAGTTAAAACAACTTGAATAAGAGTGTAGAAGAAGGGTGGAAATCTGACATTAATAGAGAGAGAAACTTGTGATCTGTATTATCATATGAAAAGTTTGTTACAAAGGTATAGTTCCTGTATCCAAAATCGACCCTTTGTATGTCAAAAATATAGGCATTTATAGCCTTTACAACAAGTATCAGATCCTGGAAAACTAGATCTAGATTTCTAAATATAGAAAGAAGAAAACTAACTAAATACAATATGATAATTAAAGAACTAGTTCTTAGGAATCAAACTGTCTTCATATTTGGTCTTTGACATCTGGTCTTCATCATTTCTATGTCTCTAACGTGTCATGGAGGAAAAGACACATTTCTTCAGTGGCTGGAAATATTTCAACAACCGTGAACAAAGATTTAGTTGAGCAATTAAGCATTCACCTCCTATATCTCCACAAATATTTGAAACTGAATATTTCATGATTTGGTGATTAATCTTTTTGATGTTCTCTTATCCTTTAAATCACCCAAAATTCGCTTTGTTCAAACTCAAATCTTCAAAATTCTTTCTATGCGGTTTCACCAGCTATCCCGCCTTAGAATTTGCTAATTAGCCGATGAAAGCTCTTCTTTTCAACAACTAATTGGTTATAAGTGTGCCTTCTATGCTGCTGAAAACTCTGTTTTAATCAAATGAAAACTTTTCATGTTTAAAATAATAAAATCATTGTTTGCATCCATTGATAAAGAGGATATAATACCCCTTGTCTTGAAATGTATCCTATCATACCCTTGAGAAAAAGTCAAAAACAGAGTATAGACAAATATAAATGACCGAGCTCCCACAGATTACACTGATTGCTTGTTAACTGTGTAGTCTGGCCCTTGCCAATGTTTTGATCCTCAAATCTTCATAGGTTTTCCTTATATCTTTTCATAACCAAAAATTCTTCTGCATTTTCTTCTGAAAATTATTCAATACTTGAATGTTTCAACCTTACATCAACATAATCTTTGGGATAAGTATTCTGTGAATAGATCCTTTTAAGAATGTCAACCAATTCTTTCTTTTTTTAAATGAGCTACACAAAGATATCTTCATATAGGCTCCATTCATAGTCAGAGTGTTTTATAACATAATACACTCATATTATGAATTGTGAGGTATTTCATAGGTGTAGGGTTTCTGTCAAAGTGATTCAATTTGTTGTTGATAGTGTGTATGTTCACTTGCTCAATACATGTTTTTATAGTTCATCTTACAAATAATATAAATTTTCTCTTCCTGGACTGGCTTTAAGGAAACCTCAAAAAAGGGATATCATAGGTCCTGCAACTTCTCCAAGTTAGATATGGCAGGGGAAGTGAATTTTGTATAGGTGCTTCACAAGAAAGGTTCTAAAACCTCTAGAGTGAAAATCCAGGATGAGATGCTTGTTCTAAAACTCTTTCCCAAAAATGGTCCAAAAGGTTGATATTCCCATGCCTGTATATGCCTTAGACGTAGGCATTTCTCAAGATCTTCAAATGATGATGGTCAGATAAACATTAAAAGAGCATCTAATTTACTATTCTCAATAGACCTTGCTTCCTGAAAATCGATGTCCAAAATGCATCTCTTTTCTGCATCCATTACTCGATATGATTTTCTGATCAAGAGGAGCAAGTACCTGCATGTTCATTCCTTCTCATGCCCCGATATCTACAAATAAAACTCCTTAGACATCTGTATAATCATAGCCAAAACTTGACCTCCCTTCTTTTTCCTCGTGGCACCTTTTGCATGCGGTCTCATGCCTGTAAATGTTTTATCAAACAATGCATGGATAGATCCCCCATTTCAAGGAAATTCAGATATTACAATCTTTTCATATGGCGAGGTTTTATTAGGTAAAATCAATGAGGTTGATATCGAATTGATGCTGGGATTTGATGACTTGAAATGTGTCATAACTCATGGCTTGGTTTCAGTATGACTTGTGGCTCAGCCTTGGGATTTGACATGTGGACTCGATTTGTGAGTTGATCTTGTGTGTCGATTTGTAACTTGAATCAAGGCTTAGCTCTTAGCTTGGGCATGTGAGTGTGCACTAGGCTTTGTATTGTATTTTGTAGACCTTGGCATAGATTTATACGTAGGATGATGACTAGATTTGGACTTAGAACTGTAGATTTACTCTAGGATAAAGCCATTTAAAAGAATGCTCCTCTTTTAATAAAAATCTCAAATAAAAGAAACTAGTAATAAATCAAACTCAAGAATAGATTGTGCAGAGTTCAAATGAGATTTTTAACCATTTATTCACAGGTCAAGAGGATGAAGCCAAAGGATTTTTGGGCAAAAGTAATCAATCAGGAGCTTGATAAAAATATGGAGGTTAATACACTAGCCAAAAGACTGAAGAAAATTATAAATCAAGTGAATATTGATGAAAACATTCATCAAAATACCAGTGCATTTTGATCACTAACAACTGGCTCCAATTGGGATGGAGACCTCCTTGCGAGGTTTCCAAGAACCTAGTAGTTTTAGTCACCTTTAGTATTGGTCATGGAGTCATCTGGCCTATACCATTGGGCTATGGAATCATCTGGCCTTTACAACTGATTCCCTACAAACCGGTATCATGCATGTAGCCTCCCGTATCCTTCTCTGCTTATTCAACAACTGAAAACGTCTGAAAGAATCTACTTTCTCATAGGGTGAGATTATTCTCTCTACCTACTTCTACTCTAACCAGACCTGTAAAGTAAAACTGAATCTCCAATGCAACCAAGAGAGAAATTGATTTACTTGTACCCTCCTTGTTCTGAATCTAAAAAATAAAGGAAACCATAGCATGCAGAAATATAGTTTGAAAAGATGGAAGAACCAACAATCATTTGACAAAAATATATTGACATTTATGATTCTCACAAAATCCAAATAGTCAACAGTAGTGTCAATAAAGACACAAAGAAATACCTCCCTTTGTTGTTGTTCCAACTGAAAGAAAAGATGTTTCTTTTTTTCTTCACTGATGTATATGTTGAATGTGGATTGTTATTCCTCTGTCAAATGAAAAAACAATCTTAACTACTGATATGAAACTTTCTTCTCCTCACCTTCCTCCTCATAACTGTTGAAATCTGCCTTGGTCTGCAAATCAGAAAACTGAGGGTTGTCCTTAGAATCTGCTGCAGATCCCAAGTTATTACAAAAAAATTGCTCATCATCTTCATCCCTTTCATCAAAATTTGAAATAAAATGTACAGAAGGAGAAATATAATCCTCTTGTTGTATTTCTTGGAGATTATATGTTTTCTAAAATTCATGTTCCTTGTGGTTACTATCATTTTCCTTGGTCTGTAGATCTAAAATTTGTGGGCTAGCCTCATTTATTTCAATAGATATTTGACCAATATTAAACTGATCTTCTCCATGTGTAGTTAAAGACATCAATTCTTAAGATTTGTGAAGATCAGAAATAATGGTAATAGGAGAGACCTGAACTCTTTCATTATTTCTATCTAATTCATTTTTATGTGAAAATATATCATCATGAAGATCATTGGAGAGATGATGTAGATGATGAGAGTGATATCCTTCTCTATTTACATCTTCAAATCTATTGTGCAATTCCTATTCTACACAACAATTATCAAATAAAAACTTATCTGAAAAGAACCTTTTGCAACGCTCATTGAATACTCTATGAAAATCCTTTAATGAAGAAATTTTGGAAGGAGGTAAAGAGAAATACTAGTGATGTGCATCACCATACAACGAATGGATGGACATATTCATACAAACATATTCATGTTGTAGATATGGTAGATCCATTCACTCATGAAAATTTTTGAGGTGTTTTGCAGGATTATCTTCTTTCTCCTCTTTGAAGACAGGTAGAAAATCTCCCCATTCAGACATATGAGTTACTGGATGTGGAAAACCATAAAATGAAGAGAATTCTAGAGGTGAAAACCTCTGAGCCAAAAGAGAAGCAAATGCTTTTGACATTTGAATATTGTGGAGTTGCCAGATAGATGATTACAACCAAGAAAATGTTCAGGCTTTTTCTATCATCAAACATGGATCTATGTCGTGTCCCAAGGAAGCTGTGCTTCAATCTCCTTTCCCCGGCAACGGTGCCAATTTGTTATCACTCCAAGAAACTCTTTGAGGTTGTAAGACAAAGATGTTAAGCCCTAATATTGTCTCATTACCCCTTAATTGGGGCATATTATATTAGTAACGTTATTTTATTTATGTCGTCCTTAGGCCATTAGTTGTAATTATACCTCCTAGTCTCCTATATATACCAAGGAGACATTTTCATTTTGAATCATCTTGTACTTGAACATTTAAGTGGGGTTAAAGGAGGTTTCCCCCTTGAAGAGGCTTATTATCTAAAATTATCTCTTTTTCAAGGTGTTGAGTACTTTTTCTGAGAATTTTATATGCTATATTGATATTTGGTTCTTAACATATGGTATCAGAGCTCAAGGTATTGGGGTTTCGCTGCTACATCTGAGACACCTTGGAATTTTAGCTATAACATTTTTTCTATAAATTTTCAGAAGGAATGACTTTGAGGATATTTAGTACACAGATCAAGGTACATTGGGTTAAAAATTAAGCTCCCGAGGTCTTATACTTTCGTAGATATATCCTATACAAGATAGGGTTCTGGAATCATCTGGAACTGAGTCATTGTGGAATTTGCGCTATAATTTTTTTTTTGTAACATTTCAGACTTTGAAATCCAGAGGATATTTACAAAAATTAGTAAGGTATCTATGATAAAAAATTTAGCTTCAGGGTCATCTAAAATTTTTAGATACACCCTGTGTAAGATAGGGTATCTGACTAGTCTCAAGAAGGTGTTCCAGGTAAAAAAATCATAACTTCTTCCTAGAGTATCCAAATTGAGTGGGACATGTTTCATTGGATTGTGGACAGTCTATAGTATTTCCGGTGCAAGTTTTAGAATTTTATATCAATCAATTTGTGCTATACAAGTGAGATCTCTTGGAAAGGCCAAAAATCGACAAGTTGTGGGGAAGTTACCGTAATTTCCACTTGGCACATCCAATTTTGATCAGACCTATGGAATTGAAGAGAAGAAATATTAGAAAACTACATAAAATAAATTTTCATACCCATAAGGTCCGAAACTTGGGAGATACAACAAAAGAAATATTGTCTAACAGAACCACTTCAAAATCAAGGTTCAAAAGTGATACTAGGCCAACATGCCACAAAAAAAGGGAACTTCTACACCAAATAAGCCTCCAGAAAATCCTACTTGGACTCTTTATGAAGGTGAAGAAATGTGTAGGGACATAAATGATTTAGAAAAGAAGATAGTAACAAAAGATGAACTACAAGAGATGATGGAGGGTTTAAAAGGGGAGATCATGGAAGTATTGAAAAATTTCGTAACAGAGAAGACACCTAAAAGTGAAAATGCATCCCATGAAATTCATGATGAGGACACAAAGAAGGTGAATAAAGAATGGAAAAACTCCAACTTTGGTTTGAATATCAACCATGTTCCTAAGATTGATATGAGGAAGTTTGATGGCAAGGACCCAATCACATGGATACTTCAAATGGAGAAATTCTTTGATCTCCATAATGTGCCACATACACAAAAGGTACGAATTTCTTCTTTATATTTAGAACCTAATATATTTGTATGGTATCGATGGATGTTTTCTCTCAAATCACTTGTCACTTGGAAAATTTTCACGGAAGAAATGATAGCACGCTATGAGGATACAAGGAGCAATACCTTCTTTAGCCAATTGACAAATCTGACTCAAAAGGGTTCAGTTACCGAGCACATTGAGAACTTCCAAAGATTGAATATAAAGGTAACCGATATTCCATATGAGCACTTGATTGATGTATTTATAAGAACTTTAAAGGATAACATTCAACATGAGTTTCACCTTTGGGAACCCAAATCATTGGAGAATCCATTTAAGGTGGCAAGAAATGTTGAAAGTAAAAATATGGCTATGGCTACTAGAAGGACTAATCCTAACATCTATAGAGAGAACAATGCTCCTTCTTCTAAAATGCCTCAACCTAGAAGTTTGACACCTCAACAATTGGAGGAAAGAAAAGCAAAAGGTTTATGAGTTAATTATGACATCAAGTACAGTAAGGGACATAAGTGTGGTGAGAATAAATTATTCTACATAGATTCTGAAGAGGAAGAAGAACAAGAACAAGAACCATCTCAAGATGAAAACATAGAAGAAATTTCGTCTGAAGAGTTGACTCCCATGATATCGTGTAATGAATTGGATGGAATTAGCACTCCTTAAACCCTCAAGATCGAAGGATACATCAAAAACAAAAAGTTAATATTCCTAATTGATTATGGCAGTACTCATAATTTTATTCACTATAAATTAGCCAAAGATCTCAATTGCTTTGTATATCCAGCGCCAGAGTTTCAAGTAATGATTGTAGATGGAGGATCTATCAATTGCTCAGGAAAATGCAATAATATCAATCTTACTATGAGGGAATATGTAATGAATAGTCCAATGATTTCTATACCCATGGGTGGTGCAGATGTTGTACTAGGAATCCAATGGTTACAATCATTAGGAATAGTGGCTTTTAATTTTCGAGAACTATTCATGAAATTTTCATTGGAAGGAAAAGAAATTGAGTTAAGAGGTATCACAGGGAAACCCAGTAAAGTGATAATCTCTAACGGCATGACACAATTATTGAAAAAGGGGAACCAAGGCGTTATTGCACAACTATGCTCACTAGATGTTCAAACATCTAAGCCATCTATTCCTCAAGATCTCCAAAGGATCATTGATAAGAATTCCAAAGTATTTGAAGATATTCCCAAAGTATTCCACCCACTCGAAATCATGATCACGAAATTCACCTAATTCCTGGGAGTGTTCCTCCTAACATCAGGCCACACAGATACCCTTATGCCCATAAGAGTGAAATTGAGCGCATGGTTGAAGAAATGTTAAAGGCTGGCATTATTAGACCTAGCCAATGTTCTTACTCTGCACCAGTGGTAATGGTATTCAAGAAATATAGCTCATGGCATATGTGTCCAGATTATAGATTTCTCAACAAGATCACTATTAAAGATAAGTTTCCCATTCCCGTCATTGATGAATTGTTAGATGAACTACATGGAGCAATCTATTTCACAAAATTGGATCTCTGTTCAGGGTATCATTAGATCATAATGAATGAAGAAGATATCCCAAAAACAACATTCTGAACTCATGAAGGCCATTATGAATTTTTGGTCATGCCTTTTGGCGTTACAAATGCACCTTCCACATTCCAAGGTTTGATGAATTCCATTTTGAAGCCCTTCCTTCGAAAATTTGTGTTAGTATTTTTTGATGATATACTAATCTATAGCAAGTCTTGGGAGGATCATGTGCGACATGTTGACAAGGTGATACAACTACTAAAGGAGCAACAACTATATGCCAAACCATCCAAATG